>CABHPR010133796.1:2590-19453 GCA_902168415.1 Peromyscus melanophrys
TATGGCCAACTGTGTGCACCACGGGCAGTGAGAGTGTATGGCCAACAGAAGCTGCCTGGCCAGCTACTGCCTCCAACTCAGCCAGGCACAAGCATCCTGAGGTCGTCCACATAGAGCCCAAGCGGGGATGGCTGCCAGAGAAAACCTATGCGACATCAGAGGAGTTTTCATCCACTCTGAAGCCCTGCAGGAAGAAGAGGCAGAAAGGAGGCTCCTGATCTTCCTATACTCCCTCCTGTCCACCTGACTGTCAGGCCACCTCATCACCTCACACATCAGGCTACCACGCAGCCAGTGACAGCTTTTAATACAACCTACACTTGCCATATCACAGGCCCTGTAACAGTAAACCAAACAAGCCCACGGACAGACAGACAGACAGACCGGCTGGGCATCCAGATACATGTAGTCATCCTGAAAACCCCGACTAGCTGGAGACCACAGTCACCCATTCGCCTCCTCACAGCATCCTGAGCACCCAATGACAGCTGTCACAGGGCGTGAACAGAGGAGGCAGTGGCCAGGCCACCGCTTACTGTGGAGCATGCTAAGGTGAGCTCAGAGCCCAGTGTCTCGCCCCTCAAACAAAGGCGCCAGCAAAGCCTGGTGGAGGAAGCTTAGGAGGCATCAGAGGGAATTCAGGGAAGCAGCTCGCAGGCCCAGGCCCGGAGAAAGTGCTCACAAGTGGAAGGGCCAGGGACCCTTGAGCAGCCCACTGTGGACGCTCTAAAACATGAAGACCCTCCCTACCCCAAAGAGGCAGAGGCTCCCTAGAGACACCTATAGGCACAGCGCAAGAGCTCTGATACATAATAGGCCCCAGCATGTCTGCGGGCGCAGTGGTGCACATGTCCACACAGTCTGAAGGAGGCACTGAGGACTACAACACAAGCTACAAGGTTAGGCCCTGGGGGCCACACAACCACAGGTCCACGCACAGCAAGCAATGAGCTCCTCATGTCTGACACCAGCCCACTCAAGGCTCACTAGGAGGATGTTTGCACAGAGGCTCAGGGGCCTGTGCTCAGACACCGACAAGTTCCCAGGAGCCTGCCACCTCACACATGGGAACAACAGTCACTCCACCCCTGGACCCAAGAAAGGTGTGGCCCATCCCACATACTCACACTGGCTCCAGTGGCCAGCCCCGCCCTCTCCTAAAGGGCCACAGGCAGCCTGCTTACCTCCACCATTCTCTTCCTGCTTCCGGATGGCCAGACCTCCCAGTGCAAAGAGCAGGGACAGGCTTCAGGGCACCCTGAGACTGGCCAGCTGGCTCTGCAGCCAAAGCTCTCTAGAGTCATGGGGACACAGTCTAGCTCGGAACAGCTCAACTGGGGCTGTGGCTCCCACCCACAGAGGGCGGGAAGCCGGGAGGCAGGCGGGCGGGAGGTGGGGCTGGAGCCAGTAGGCCCGGGAGGGTGGCCCTAGCTGAGGGACAGAGGGGAGGGTTGGCAGGGACCCCAGCCACAGCCTGGTCAACAGGACTTGCCTCCACTACAACGGGCACACCCATCCTAACCCCCCTCCACACACAGGCTGGATAACAGGGGCCCAGGAAAGCAGGACTTATCTGGGCTGGAAACAATGGGGGAGGAGCTAGATATAGGACAGCGCCTCTGGAGACCTCAGGGTGGGCTGGTTACAGATGGGTTGAGGGCTGCACGTGGGTTCTCTGAGGCCGGGTGTACCGAGAGAGCCTGGTGGGCACCATCCCTTCTCTCCCTGGGTGCGACTGTAGCAAGTGGTATAAGCAGGGGAGCCGAAAGTGGAGAGATGGATGATGGGAGGAGGGATGGTGGTGTGGAGGCTGGGACCAGTATGCCACGCTGAGCCAGAGGAGACACGCTCATGCCCAAGTCCTTTACAGCAGAGCAACCAAAACGTCCGTCCAGAGAGGCTGTGGGACCGGCCGAATGCAGCCGGGACCACAGGGAGGTTGAGTGCCAGGCCTCCTAGGCAGGCCACCCCATGCCTGTGCCCTTAACCCGAGTGAGGCGTGCTGCTCAGAGCCTCCGTCCTGAACAAGGGCCATCTGGACGGGGCGCTCCCTTCCCGCCGCTCCGGTCGCTGGCCCTGCGCAGAGGCCTCCTGTGCGGTCACTTCCAGTGACCAGGGGCAGAGACTCAGGCTGTCTGTCCTTCCGGGCCAGCCTCCTGCACTCGCTCGGGAAGCATTTCCTATCAGCCCAGGCTGGACCACACATGTCCTCTGGGCCTTGCCACAGCAGCTACGGCCTCTGTCGACTACTGTCTGCAGTCCCCAGATTTACCAAGCTCCTTGCATACATGGGGACTCACTTGGGTGGCAGGCAATCCGGCCAAAAGAATGCCCTGCCCCAAGAGGGGTGGGGAGTGGGGCTAGAAGGCTCTGGCCCGATGAGCATAGGCCCAGTCTGTGGAGCCCCTCTGAGGACTACGAGCAGGTGGCCAGAGCCACCTGTGTTCATCTAGTCCCACATCCTCCCACTGTAGAACAAGGCCGGAGACCCCAAAGTCCCGGATCCCCGTCACCGCCTCCCTCCTCCCTGTGGGGGCAGGGCACCTAGGAAGCAGCCACCCAGAGAGGAGCTAGGTAGGGCTGCCTCCCCAAACCAGACCAGCAGGTTTGGGCTCTGGTGGGGGAGGTGGTGCGGCCTGGCCAGCTCTGGCCAGCTCCAGGAAACAGGTCCAGGAGGGAGTGCTGAGTGTGTGACTCACTAATCATGGTTTGTCACACAGGAGCTTGTCTGTCCCTTTCCTTTTCATCTCTGCCTGTCTCTAGGACATAGTCACATGGTAGGTACCAATGCCAAAAGGGTAAACAGAGGCAGGTAATGCCCTCCCCATTCTCCTTGGTTTTTTCCATTGGAGAGACCCACATGTTCCAGGAATACACCTTCTCACTTTAAAGAACCTCACAAAATGCAGCCCGGTCCATACACAGCACCTTCACCTACTCCAAAACATCCCTGCTACACAGCTGGCACTTGGGAGGGAGGACTTGGCAGCACCAGTTAGGTGGAAACACACCTCGGACCTGGCAAGTGTTCTCCTGGGTACAACACAAGCAAAATGCCAGCCCACGGGCCCGTGGGAAGGTTTATGGTGGTCACCAGACATGGGAAAACAGACAAATGCCCTCAACGTGATCTCCTGGGTCCCTGGAAGGACAGCATGGGGAGCTCATGGCCTGCACTACATGGGGGGGGGGTCTCAATAACAAAGCCTAGGACCCCATTATGATAAAGCACAAAACCCCTGGAAAGGCGGTGGCAAAACAAAGAGGAAGGGCAAAGGATATGGTCCCAAGAGTCAGGAGGGTCCCAAGTTCAAGACTGTCTGGGCTACAGTGAATTCAAGATCATCCTGGGCAACAAGATGAGACCCCATCTTAGTATCAAAAAACAAAAACACAAAAGTAGCCAGATGTGGTTCACTCAGTAGGCTGAGGCCATGGGACTGCTGTATGAGGTCATCCTAGGTAGGATACAAGCAAATACCAAGCTAGCCAGGGATATATAGCAAGCAAGACCTTATTTCACCCCCACCAAAGGGTAAAAGGAGGGCAGCCTAACAGTAGAGCCCCTGCTTAGACTCCTCCAGGGAGGGCTGGAGACATGCATGGCTCAGTGGTAGCACACTTGGCCAGCATGCACAAGGCCCTGTGTTCAATTCCCAGCATAGGAGAAGGATCAGGAGCTTCTGAAGTACAGAGAATGGATGGCACCACCTGTCTTCCCCTGGACGGGGCAAGAAAGGTTTTCCCTTTATAGTAACTGCCCTGCTGTACCATTAGTGTGTGAGGCAATTTCCAGCACGCATCCTAACGTCAAAAGGAAAGGGCTTTAAAGGAAAAGACTATGAACGCATGTTTAGATGTGTATCTTATGAGTCTCTCCATGCCTCGTTTTGCAGAATGCTGGCCTCCACTTTGATGGCCATGGGAAGTGCTGTGGTGACTTGAGCTAGCCCCCTGGGGCCAGGCTGGTAGCTTTGGCTTTTGCTCTCATAGGCAGTGCAGGGATGCTAACAGGGCTGCCAGCATCTGTGGGCGATGCCAGTGGCCCTGCACCAGGAATGCCCTGTTCCCGGCACCCTCAGCAAGCCCAGGGCTGCCACTGCTCACCTGCAGCACCAGTGCTGCCCACCTCTGCTCTCTGCAGCACGGAGAGCTCAGCCCAGCTCACTGCTCAGCTCAGCCTGGTTTTCACCTGCATGTTCTCCCTCCGTCTATGCAGCACCCTTTCCCACTTCCAGAAGCCGTGACGGCTCTCTACCACGAGTGTCTACTCAGTACCTTTGCCAGGTTGTCTGCTGGCTCAGGCAGACCTTTGTGAAGCTAATCTGACTGTGTCCCTTTCTGCTGAAAACCAGCTGGGGCCTCACAGCCACAGCCATCTCCCCACCAGGAGCCCCCAGGCCATGCCCACCTCTGCCCCATTTCCTCCCACCCTTACCCAGTCGCCTGCTCCGGCCACATGCAACTTCCTTCCCTGCACTAGGTCCTCTGCAAGAGGTCACCACGTGGCCACCAGATGCCCTGTGGGACTTGGAATTTCAGCTGACAGGCCCAAAGGGAGGAGGAAGTGGCGGCGGCAGGCCATGGGGAGCTGCAGGCCATGGGGAGCTGCAGGCCATGGGGAGCTGCGGCAGGTTGCCACGGAGAGGCATGAGCTTGAGGCTGTAACTTTGCTTGGGGGAGGATGCGATCCAGAAGACCAGAGTGGGTATGGAGAACAGTGGTCAGGCTGGAGCAGGGGCCAGGCAGCTGAGGATGGTAGCCAGGAGGGAAGGCTATAGAAGGGGTCACCTAGAAACTCCATCTACTAGGAAGAGCAACACCCGGGGGATGGCTCAGTTGGTGAAGTGCCTATGCTGTGAGCATGAAGAGCCAGGCTGGATCCTGGCACTCCCGTGACAAGCTGGGCATGGCAGATGTGTCTGTAACCCCAGTTCTAGGGAGGTGGAAACAGGCTGACACCTGGAGCTCACTAGCTAGTTGGTCTAGGCAAACTGGTGAGATCCAGCCTCAACAATGTGGAGAGTAACTGAGGAACTCAACCTCTGACCTCCACATGCATGCATACACGAGTACACACACGTACAGACGACACGGTGACACTGTGATAAGTGGGGCACTGGGGACGAGGCTCGGGGAGGTGGCAAGGATGAGTACTCTCTGGGAGAAGTTCCAGAATGTCTGACCCAGACCCATGGGGGAAACAGCAAAGTGGGAGGCACCTCCCCACCTGACATTAAAGTCTGCCACACAACAGAGGAGGCAGTGAGGCTGGGAAATGCAGATCAGTGCAGGAGCGAGGAGAACCCAGAAACAGACTCTCACCAACACGACTTCACTAGTTTCATTCTTTAGGGATTTATTTTTATTTTATGTAGGCCTGCTTGTGCACATGTGCGGTGCCCACAGAAACCACAAGAGGGCGTTGGATCTCCTGGAACTGCAGTTACAGACAGTTGTGAGCTGGGTGTTGGGACCCAAACCCAGGTCCTCTGCAACAGCAGCCAATGCTCTTAACCTCTGAGTCACCTCTCCAGCCCCAATGCACTGGGCTTTAAAAAGTAAGTGATTTTATGCCCAGTGTGGTGGAGCACACTTGTAAACCCAGCACCCAGGAGGCAAAGGCAAGGGGAACTGAGTTCTAGGTTAGCCAGAGATACATGTGAAACTGTCTCAGAAAATGTATGAGATTTAAAAAACAAACACACAAAAAAAGTGATTTTTTTTCAGTGTGGTATAAAACACATACACCATTTATCATTTTAACCACTTGGAAGTATGCATGCAGCCCAGCATCTTTAAATACACTGAGTGTTATATAACCATCACCACTCTCTTTACCCCAGTCTTTTTACCAGCCCCAGCAAAAGAGAACTGCTCTTCCCTGTTCCCTCAGCCCCCCTAGCCTCTCCCACCTTCTGCCCCTTGTGCTAGTCTAGGCCCGTGTACAGGTGGACTCCTGCAATCACTTGTCCTTGGGCCTGGCTTTTTTCACTAAGCATAGTGTTTTTAAGGTCCAGCCACACAACAGCATCGATTAAGGCGTCATCCCTTTCTATGGCTGAATAATATGCCATTATGTGTACCTGCCAGTTTTCTCTTTCCATCATGAAGGAATGCTAGGTTGTTTCCACTTTCTGGCTGCTGTGAAGAACACTGCAAGGAACTGGGTGTGCAAATATCTCTCAGTCCTTGCTTTCAGTTTTTTTGTTTTGTCTTTTTGTGACAGGGTCTCTCTACACAGCCCTGGCTGTCCTGGAACTCACTCTGCAGACCAGGATGGCCTCGAACTCACAGAGATCCACCTGCCTCTGCCTTCTGAGTGCTGGGATTAAAGGGGCGCAGCCCCAGGCCTGGCCCCTGCCCTCACTTCTTTAACGTGCACCTGGGTTGAAGCGATGGAGCACACGGACAGCCCATGTTTGTGTCTAACCTTACAAGAGGATGGTAAGCTGTTCTCACAGTGGCTGCCATCTCACAGTCCTGCCTGTGAAGAAGGAGCTTCCAATTCTTCTACCTGCCGAATACCTGCATTATTCCCCTCACTACCCACACCTCCCAGGGTCTCACCACACAGCCCAGGCCGGCTTTGCGAAGATCCTCCTGCCTCTGTCTTCTGAGAGCTGGCCGGACTGCAGGCCTGAGCCAGCATGCCTAGTTACTCTTCCTTTTGTTTAATAGAGGCTATCCTGGTTAAGTATGAGGTGGTAACAGATCTCGGTAACTGGGAAAGTTAGTAAAAAGTTAGCAGCAGCATCCGCAGAAGGTGCTGGAACAACTGGCTTCCCATACATACAAAAGGAACCTTGACAGAAACTACACTGCACGCAGCATGCAATGGCTCATGCCCTTAAATGTGAAACTCTAAGATTTCTAGAACACAAAACAGAGGTGGAGGCAGGAGGAGTCTAAAATCAAGGCCTGCCTGGACAAAAGAATGAGTTTATAGCCAGCGTGGGCAACTCAGGGCTGGAAACGTAAAGGCGGCCCAGGGACGCAGTGGTGGGTGGCACAATGCCTGCTTAGCACGTGCAGGGCCCTAGATCCATCTCCAGGACTACACACACACACACACACACACACACACACACACACACGAAGAAACTGGAAGAAAGCCTCCAGGGCTTAGCTCAGGGCTCTCAGACTCCACACCAAAGGCACAAACCATAAAGGGAGAAATGAATGTAGAGGCCTCAACAAAACTGAAGGCTTGCCGGGCGGTAGTGGCGCACACCTTTAATCCCAGCACTCGGGAGGCAGAGGCAGGCGGATCTCTGTGAGTTCAAAGGCCAGCCTGGGCTACCAAGTGAGCTCCAGGAAAGGCGCAAAGCTACACAGAGAAACCCTGTCTTGAAAAACCAAAAAAACAAACAAACAAAAAAAAACCCCTGAAGGCTTTCATGGTTAAGAGCACTGGCCGTTCAGTGCCCAGCACTCCACGGGACTGTCAACCGTCTGGAACTCTGCTCCCAGGGAGTCCATGCCCTCTTCTGGACTCCACAGGCATCAGGCTGGAACATGCTCATATGCATATGCGCACATATGGCCACACCCATACACATACAAATGGACAAAACAGTTAAAAATAGAGTTTTGTTTAAAGAAGACTTTTCCTCTGCCAAAGTTCACATGAAGAGAATAGAAAGACAAGCGACAGGCCAGAGCTGTGGCTCTGTGGTAGAGTGCTCGCCCTGCAAACACAGAGGCCCTGGGTTCAATCCCCAGGGCTTCGGGGGGGGGGGGAAAAGGCAAGCAACAGACTGGGAGAGACATTCACACGCCACATATCTAAGATAAAGCACTCACAGAACTGAACAGGAAAAAAGCAAGCAGTTCAGTAAGAAAGTGAGCAGAAGCCACTCGACAGGTCACCAAGGCAGATCCACAGATGGCAGATAAGCACACCGAGTGTTCAACAGCACTAGCCATTAGGGAGACATGAATCCACGTGACTGCGAGACAGCGCTCACACCTACTACAGGAGTTAAGGTAAAGAATAGTGGGACAGTAAACCCTGGCGGCCTGCGGGGAGACAGCCTGCTGGGAGACATTACCCTGCTCGCTGTACTGCTGCTGGCGACAGAAAATGGCGCAGCCACTCTGAAAGCAGTCTGGCACTTCCTTAAAACCGGTAACTGCAATACCACCAAGCAATTACATGTGGGGTATTTGCCCCAGAAAAACAGAAATTTATGCTCCACATAAAAACTACTATGGAGCCGGGCGTTGGTGGCGCACGCCTTTAATCCCAGCACTCGGGAGGCAGAGCCAGGCGGATCTCTGTGAGTTCGAGGCCAGCCTGGGCTACCAAGTGAGCTCCAGGAAAGGCGCAAAGCTACACAGAGAAACCCTGTCTCGAAAAACCAAAAAAACAAAAAAACAAAAAAAACAAACAAACAAAAAAAAAACCACTGTGGGAACATTTACAGAGGCTCTCTTTGTAATAGCCAAAAACTAGACACGGGCAGATGTCCTCCATGGGCGGATGGTGAAACACCCTGGGGTACCTGTGAGTGCCACCCAGCAACAGCAAGGAGGGGCTCCCAACACACACTACCATCTGCAAGTGTCTCCTGAGAACTAGGCTGCACGAATGAAGACAATTCCAGAAGGTTCTCCATGGAATGAGTCTACTTATGTAACAACCTTACAATGAGAGAATTATAAAACTGGGGAATGGATGCCCAAGGTTAGGGGTGGAAGGGGTGTGGCTGTAGTGGGCCTGGGGCGGGGGAGGGGCGACTGTGATGGAATGTTCAGCCTTGACCAGATAGCAGTTCACATCACGGTTGGGGACCTAGGTGGCTTTGCAAGCTGTTACCACTCAGGGAAGATGGGGAAGAATGTGAAGATGTAGCTCATAATGCCTGACAACTGCAACGGGAACGTACAGGTTCCTCGAAATGTATGCTGACTTAAGAGTATCAGTAATCCATTTAAAACGACAGACCTGCTCCCATCTTGCACTTTTTTTTTTGAGACAAAGCCTCATTAGGTAGTCCAGGCTGGCAGGTGTATACCACCATGCTCACATCTTTTAGCCTTGAATGTGCTGTTCTTCTCTCGGTTTCTTCTTCCACAAACTAGTTCATGCTCCTATTTCTGGCCTCAGCCCACATGTCTCTCCCCCTCCAGGAAGCCACCCCAGGTTTTATGGATGGGCTTCATCAGGGCAGCTGTCACTTTGCTGGCCCCTCTAGACCGGTGTTCTCTGAGTGCTGGTCCTCGACTCAGTAGGTGACCCCCAGCCTGGCCCGAGGGCTAACAGGTCCAGTGAAGGGACAAAAGGAACAAGGACCACACTGCTGATGGTTGCCAACTTCTGGGCTTAGAATCACCACAGAAACGTCTCTGGTGTGTCTATGAGGGTGCTTACAGAAGGTTAGCTGAACAGGGAAGACCTCTCCCCAACACACACACACACACACACACACACAGAGGCAGCACTAGCCCATGGGCTGGAGTTCAGGGCTTTGTAAAATGGAGAAAGTGAGGAGCTGGAGAGATGGCTCAGTGGTTAAGAGAGTGTACTGCTCTTCCAGAGGACTGGGGTTCAGTTCCCAGCATTCATGTTAGGTTGCTCACAACTACCTATTACTCCAGCTCCAGAGAATCTGACACCCTCTTCTGGTCTCTGTGGTGCATGTGTGCGCACATGTGCACACGCACGCACGTGTTCGAGCACAGAGAGAAAGCAGAGTACCAGCATTCGACCCTTTCTGCTTCCTGCTGACAGACAGCAAGTGACCAGCTGCCTCCCAGTCATGATAAACTGTCCCTCAAACCTGAGTCCAGACAGACCCTCCTTCCTTCAGCTTCTGTCAGGTGTTGGAGCACAACCAGAGTAGCTCACACAACTGCCACTGAGGACACTAAGAGGTGCCAGCTCTTCTGAGTGCTTCACTGTGATGGACTAACCTTACGTGGTTTCCAAAGTAGGAAAACGAGGTTCCCTGAGGTGGTGGTAGGGTTTGCACATGCCTCCAAACTACGAACTCAGCAGCGCAACTGGGTGATAAAGCCCAGCTCATCTGGACTCTTGCACAGGAATCACTACAGTGGCCTGTAGTGGCTTTGTAAACCAGCTTATCAGGGTGGGTCAGGGTCAGAAAAGAGAGCCATCCTGCTCAGCCATGGCCCTCCAGGAGACATCACAGCCTCTTTATAGAGCAAATAGTCCTATTTGGTGACCACAGAGTTCTCCCCTGCTGGGCGGGGTTAGGGGGCAGGGATAGGAGGCAGGGCCTGGGTGGAAGGAGCCAGAGCAGGCTAGTTTTCACCTGGACCCTGTTGGAGAACTCCCTGCTAATGCTTCCTTCACTGGCTGGTGAGCTCTCAAGAGCAAAATACCAGACCGAGCAAGCTGGGGCCAAGGGCTGCCAATCTCACGCTATCCAAACACAGTTTACACCCAGGGAAGATCCGGGTGCTGCAGGGACCGCAGTGGTGTGGCCCCTGGGACTTTGACTTTAGTTGGGCAGGGGACCCAGAGCAGGATTCTCTGTTCTCCTCTGGGCAGTGAAAGGGAGGGAAGGGCTGAAGGCATGAGCTAGCGCCCCAAAGAGCTCACTTCCGGAAAGGGGCTTGCAGCGGCCGCCAGCGCTTGTCCTCTGCTCTGGGTGGCACATGGGATGTTTGCTGGATACCCAGGCACTGAAGTGAACCCAGAGGTTTCCACACTTTGCACAGGGTTAGACTTTGCACTGCAGAATAAGCTGAGCCCTGTGAGCTTCTGACTATGTGCATGTGCTGGCCAGTCCCTCTGCCTCTGTCCCATTTTCCTGCCCACTCTGCCCTTGCCATAACACAGCAGGCCCCTCGACTCTTGCTGCAGCAAGGGACAAAAGCTGAGAGACGGACAGCCCTGGAACCCTCAGACCCAGGCCGTGAACCCAGGCCAAACACTGAGGCACTCCTGGGTTCTCCTCCTGTGACATGGGAACATCCTGGTCTGAGGTGTCCTTGTCCAGATGCACTGTAGCCAGTTCCACAGGGTCGAAGTTGCTATTTTAGACAGCTTATCAAATCACTGTCCTGAGAGCAAAAGCAGCCCCTGGTGGCTCACCTGTGCCCCATGCTGGAGACATGGGACAACAGTGAGCCCAGCTACAAGATGTAATGTGTGCGCACCATGTCACTGTACAGGCATGGAGGAGGGGCTGTTAAGGCTCCATTTTACAGAGGAGGACCACGAGGCTCAGAGAAATAAGGCACCAACCCCAAGTCACCCAACATACGTCTGTGGCAGGTCGGGTCAAAGTCCACTCACTGCACCTCCAGCATTCTTTCATTCTGTCACTCAACCATGTTTTGTCTGTTTAGGACAGTCTCCCTGTCCACCCTGGCCTGGCCTGGCACTCAAGGACTCCTTACAGAAGGTGCTAGAAGCACAGGTATGAACCATGTTGTTGTTGTTGTTTTCCTTTTAAAATCTGTATCCTCAAGAGTTCACTTGACAGACTTGCAAACATTAAGTCACTGAATCATTAAACCCAGATGTTCACCCACAGCAACAGCTTCAAAATGGTGCGTTTGTGTGTGTGAGCATGCGCACACGCACAGACATCCCCCCCACCCCACCCATGCCATGGCAACTGCAGGGATGGAAGGCTGTTCAAGAGGCCTTGGACTTAGTCTGGATCAAATCGGACAGATGAAAATTGGATCTTAGGGTAACTGCAAAGTGTGAGGCTATTATGGAATTCTTGTCAACAGACAAATCTGAGAATTTTGACTAAAGTACATAATGCTTAGAGTTTGTTTTGAAAGGATCACCTGGGATGGGGCTGCAGACGGCAGCTGCTGCAGGTGGTGACAGACACCTGGGTGGATAGGAAGCCGTTCTCTCAAGTCTGCGTGGATGTAACACAAAGTGTCCCATGTTTATGAAGGGAGATGCCCGGATGTCAGTGAGTCTGTGGGAGCACCGTCCTCCTCAGCCATAATGCTCACAACAGTGGTCAGACTCTCAAGACACAGCAACAGCAGTTCTCGGCGCACATGCGCTGACTCATCAGTTCCCCAGCCACCCTGGCAGGGAGCCAGTCATCACCCCCAACTCCAGATGTGGGAATTGGGATGTCTGAGCTCTGGCCTTACCCAAGAAAGCGAGGAAGCTGTCCTGGAGGGGTAGGGAGGTGGTGCAGCCCCAGCTCGTGGGGATGCATAAGCTCTGCGATGTGATTGGTCACATCTTTACCACAAGCCCTTGCTGGCACTAAAGTAGGGTCAGCAGGCTGTTCAAGTCCTGGCAGCCAGAACTGTAACCGGCAGTGATGACCAGACCCAGGCCCACAGAGCGGCTGGAGGCTGCAGGTGACAGACACAATCCCAGGACACTGCAACTCTCTGTCCCAGGAGTGGGAGGCAGGGCCAGTGACGTCCCATCCTTCCTATGGAAGATATCCTGGGCCTATAGGAGCCATATTCCCTCCAGCCTCCCTGGAGAAACCAGCCAGGGACAGGGAAAGCAGACAAGGGCAAGATAGAGGGTGGGTCACAGAAATGTGTACGCACATGTATGCGAGTGTGCGTGTAGAGTAGTGCCCAGTCCTATGGATGGCCCAGGAGAGGTGGCTGCCACCCCACCAGGCACAGAAACCTACTGTGTCCTCCACTGCCCGCCTGTGAATGCAAATATCAGTCCTGTCTCCCCAGAGTGTGCTGTGACTTAATCACTTGGTCAGATACTTAGAAAGTACAGGAATGTCCCTGAAAGCTAATACAAGTGTGCCATTCTCCCCCTCAGGCCACCAGAGGCACTTTGAAAAACTCTACAGGGAGGGGTGGTGTGTCCAATGTCATGGGCCCGGGCCTCTGCCTGCCCTAAACCTGGCCAGTCTTTCTGCTGATGAAATGGGAACCGGCCAGGAAGTCACTCATCTGAGTGAGGCTGACAGTGAGGCAGGGGAAGAGCAAGATCAGTACCCAGAGGCCTTTCTCCAGGCCACCCTCCCCCACCTAGGGCCACCAGAAGTCTGGGGCCTGCGGAGGAATGTGAGGAATGAAATCATGCCTGGTGCAGCCATCTCTGGGTCCCTCCCCCTGCAGACTCTTTCAGGACCCACGGGGTCCAGCCAGCAGCCTCTCCTGAGAAAGCCTAGGCCATCATTCAGTGACCCTGCTGCACCTCCTCCCACTACCAGGCCTCTCCTCAGTTCACTCCAGAAGCCCTTGTCCCCACAGGGCCCCCATCTACAGCACCCAGCCCAGGCATCCCCCCAGAACCCTTATCAGTGTGTATGGTGGACAGCTGTGACCAGCCAGCGGCTGCAGGGCTGATTCCCAGATGGGCAGGCTTCCCAGGTACCCTGACCTCTAAGCCAAGACCCCCTAAGTGAGACACTAGCTGGAGGAGGAGACACAGGGACAGTGACCCCTGCCCCCGCTGACACATGGAAGATACAGGGTATCCCCAAATCCCACTAAGCCTACCAAGGCTCCCCCTTGCTCCCTCCCGCCACACTCTGGGGAGACCCCAGCAGAGTCTTCCACATTCCTCAGTCTGTTCCATGATAATTAAACAGTAAGCTGATTAGTCAAGGAAAACCTTTAATTAGTCCCTGAAATCATTCAGGAAAATTACAGCCTCTCTGGGCACCCTACCCGTCCTCTGCAGGGCCCAGGATGGCACCACAGAAAAAGCAGAGAATGGGGGAGGTCTTCACCCTGCAAAGTCAAATCTGGGGAGCCAGATGTCTTATGGGAGTAAAGGGTAGAGAGCTCTGCTCCATCATAAAATAGCTGGAATTAACCCACAGGAGGCAGGCAAGACCCCTGCTGGGAAAGTATGACACCATTCTGAGGGCCATGAGAAAAGACATAAATAGACAGACATACCACATTCATGGACTTGGGAGTGGGAGGCAGGCAAGATGGCTCAATGGGTACCAACCTGAGTCCAATCCCCAGAAGTCACATAAAGATGGAAGAAGATTTATGCCACATAAAGAAATGTCACAAGGATGTCCTCTGGCCCTCACAAGCACACTGCAGCACATTTGTGCACACCCTCATACATGTGCACCATGCACACTAACTCAGAAGTGAGAAGTGAAAATTACAAGGGTAGACAGCCCGAGGGCAGAGCAAGAAGGTGCCTTGACTAGGCCTTTGAGTTTTGAAGGCCACTGAGAAGCTGCCCTGCCTGATGACTGCCCGGGAGATGCCAATCACGTGGGTGGAGACATCAGGATCATCTTGGCACCAAGTCGTGCCTGCACCAACGATTCCCCATGGTGCTAGGCTCATGTTTTCATCTGGAAAATGGGTCAGATGGGTGTGTGTGTGTGTGTGTGTGTGTGTGTGTGTGTGTGTGTGTCCGTCCCGCGGGTTCCAGGAAGGCCCGGGCTGCAGTGTAGGAGCCCTGTGCAGGACCATGGCATGCACCTTCGACTAGTTTCCCTATTAAAGGCCTCAAGAGGATGTGCAGCCTTACATGAACTTCCCAGGCCAGAGGTTGTGTTAGGCCTTCTGCCCCAAGCAGGGCAGCCCAGGTGGTTGAGGCCAGGAGAGAGAGACTCCAAATGAGCAGCAACTCAGTCTGTGACCTCCTCAGGAGGTCACAACAGGCCAGCATGCACTTGCTGGGAGAAAGATAAACAGTCTCTTTTGTATTTATGTGGCAGGCACTGGGAGGAGCTTGTGTGGGGCAGAGCCTCCCAGCATCTTGGAGCACAGGGAAACTTTAGGGGCCACATTCTAAACAGGAATACACACTAAGAAATGAAAAATCCAGAGTGACTAGCAAGATTTAAATGTGGCCTTACCCCCAAATGGGACCTGATCCCCAAGTCTTCAATTCCTCAAAGGCTCCCATAGACTCTCCCCAGACATCCACAGGAGCTAGGCTAGGGCCGGAAGGTTCTCTAGGCAGCATGCCCACAATGCCTCCCTACTTGGGTCCCCCAGTACACACTCTGGCAATGACTGTAGTCCACCAACATTTACAAGCACTGGATACAGACCAGTAAGAACAGAGTAAGGGACAAGTAACAGCACTGGGAAGCTGGCCGCGGCGGGGACCGGGTCACAAGGGCATCTAAGCAGCGACGGTGGGAGAACAGAGACAAGGATGCAGCTGCCCAGCTTGTGTGGCAGGGTGCACTGGAGACTCTGGAGTTAGCAGTCCCCCAAAGGGGGCAGCGGTGAGATGGCCAGGGCTCTCAGAGCAGTTAGAACAAAGGCTCTAAGGTAGGACTTAGCCTGGAATGTTCCAGGAACCCTTTGGCAGAGAAGAGTGGCCTGAGGTGAAGGCCCTCAACAGGGCTTCTGGCTGTGCTGACACAGAGGAAGGGGCCTGTGGGGAGGAGGAATGAAAGTCTGTGGCATGGGTTGCAAGGGCAGCTTGAACAGGGAAGAAATGTGTCAGGCACCAGCCAGGTTACACTGGGAAAGGAGACAATCCTGAGAGCCCAGGGAGAAGAGGGAGGAAGGGTGAGGACCAGACCAAGGTATGCAAGTCAAGGGAGACCATGACTCAGACCTGCCCAGGAAAAGGCAGGTCGAAAGGCACAGCCTGCTGCCAGCTACTTGTCACAGTGTCATTCTTTGGTCAAGGTTTGTGTCTCTAAGCTAGACCGAGCCTAGCATGGTGTGTCTGACCTCTGGGCCCCCGGGGCTTCCATCTAGGGCCCCTGGCACAGGCCTTGTCTCTTATTCCTCGAGGGCATAAGAATTAGAATTTACAGAAACACAGGTGAACAAGTGCTGTCCGAGATTTTTGGAGGCTGAGACAGGAGAATTGCCATGAGGTTGAGGCCAGTCTGGGCTCCACTGTCAGACCCTGTTTCAAAACACACAAACCAATACATAAATAAAACAAACAAAACTGGTCCGAGGTCAACCAGAAAGTCTGGCAGTACCAAGCGCTGTCGAGGCCGAGGATGTGGACTGGGCGACATGGAGCAAGGCAAAGTCTCACCACTATCAACTTGTCTCCCCATGGTGAGGGCACCCTGCCCTCCGCTCCTGGGAGTGGCCTGTGGGAAAAGGCATGTATGGCAAGGGACACGGGAGACCC
The DNA here is from genome assembly GCA_902168415.1 of Peromyscus melanophrys. Classification (NCBI taxonomy): domain Eukaryota; kingdom Metazoa; phylum Chordata; class Mammalia; order Rodentia; family Cricetidae; genus Peromyscus; species Peromyscus melanophrys. The sequence goes on from CABHPR010133796.1 coordinate 18,612, forward strand.
TGGGAAGAGGGGACTCACACACAGATGTGGTACACAATGGAATGAAGGAAGTATTAATGTACAGTCAAGCAGACCTATCTCACAGAGCTCAGGGGGAAGAAGAGGTACAAGGACGAGTCACTGGAAGATTCCATGTGTGAGTCTGAAAGCAGACAAGATGGCACTGTGATTCAAGAGTGGCAAATCTGTCAGGAAGAATAAACACACCATGGCTACCAAGGGCTGGGGAGACCCCATCAAGGGCATGATCCCAGGGAAGAGGAGTGGGTGCTTATGTCTTCTGTCTGTCTCCCCTGAGATGGCCGAGCATGTAGGGCCACCTTACAATGCCTGGTTCAGATAATTATATTTTATGCATTGTTCTATATTTGACAGTTAGTAACAAGCCTTTAAGAAGGTGACAGAATCGGGGCTCGGAGAACTAGCTCAATGGGAAGAGAACCTATTCTGTAAGCATGAGGACTCACGTCTGGCTGCGCGCACCTCTAACTCCATGGGTGGAAACAGGAGGCTCCTGGGAGCCTTCTGGCAGAAAAGGTTAGCTTCTGTCCTGTGAGAGACCCTGTCTTAAGGCAGGAGGGCAGAGCTCAGTACAGGTACACACCCAAGGTCCTGCTGTGCTCTCTGCACAGAATACACAAAGAGTAGTGGAGTTAGGCTGGAAGGCATGGCTCTGGGGTGAAGTCCTTACCTAGAATCCCTCAGTGAGGGGCTGGGGGTGTGGCTCAGTGGTGAGTTCCTGTCTCCCATGCACATAGGCCCTATCTTTAATTCCTAGCATCACCCGTGCCATGTACACACACACACACACACACACACACACACACACACACACACACACA
>CABHPR010133797.1:6466-35895 GCA_902168415.1 Peromyscus melanophrys
TAGACACAGCAGCTTGCTGTAGCAACCCCACGAGATGGGTGCTGCATTCTCTCCACGTGAATGAGATAACTGTAGCACCCACCGATTAGGGAATGTGTCTCATGTTACATAGTGAGCTACAGGGTTTGACTCCTGTCCAGCTCCCTAATTATTATTCCTAGCTTTGTTGTTGTTGTTGTTGTTATTGTTGCCGTTTGTTTTGATATGTGATTTTTCTGTGTTGCCCAGGCTGGCCTCAATCTCCTGGATCTCAGTGATCCTCCCACCTCAGCCTGAAGAGTAGTTGAGCCTCGGGGTATATGCCACTGCGCTCGGCTCATCGGTGTCGAGTGTGAACAAAGGGGCAGGAAATCTAGGCAAAGCCCGCAAGCACGGCACACAACCTAGGCTGGAGTCCTCTTTGGATTTGGTCACGTACACCTAAGCCCCTTGTAACAGAGTGCTTGGCATACCAACCCCCTCACCTGCATGCACTGTGTGCACCCACCTCTCTCCAGCACTGCACCCAGCAACCTCAGAACCCGCTGGGCCCCGTCCCCTACATCTGCACTGAGCTAATGTACTCCTATCTAAGCAATAGGATGAGCTTTCTTATCCATAGTAACAACCAAATTTAGGCACTTTCTACTCAAGTTTATTCCCAACATATTATGATTTGAAGAATAGAAGGGCGGATGTATAGTGAACTGGTTTTCTTTTGATTTTATTAGTAAATTTTGTTTTCTCACAATTTTACACATATACTGTAGTCTCTGGTTACTCCCCCTATACCCTCTTGTGGTAGTTTGAAAGAAAACAGCCCCCAAAGGGAGTGGCACTAATGAGAGGTGTGGCCTTCTTGGGGAGGAAGTTTGTCATTGTGGAGGAGGGCTTTGAGGTCTCCCATGTTCAAGCTATACCCAGTGAGACAGAACACATCCTGTTGCCTTCGAGTCAAGATGTAGGACTCTCAGCTACTTCTCCAGCACCACGTCCACCTGCATGCCACCATGTTGCACCATGATGATAATGGACTGAACCTCTGTAAATGTAAGCCACCCCAGTGAAATGTTTTATAAGAGTTGCTGTAATCATAGTGTCTCTTCACAGCAATAGAAACCCTAATTAAGACACCCTCCTATTTCCTTCCCACACTACAAGAACTCGTACTCCTTACAAATCTCTTTCCCACAAAATTTGACCAGGTCATCTGTTTGACCCCATGTTTAGAAGTAACCATAACAGCCTGGTGAGCTCGCCTGTGGGTATACAACTGAATACTATGCCTCCAGAACCTGTTGGTTGCCAGCAGCTCTGCAGAAAATGACAGGGTCCTGGAAGTCCATTCCCTCTCATAGCTGACTATTAGGAGGTCCCAATTTCTATGAACCCAGTGTCAGTATACACAGTGCTGTAAGTCTGTGGCTGCCATGACCTTATCACGCTTTGAAGATGGTATTTTACAGCCTCAATCCCCTACATCTCTTACATCCTTTGCACACCCTCTTCCTCAATGTTTCTTGAGCCTTAAATGATGGTGTAAATATTTTGTCTTAGGCTAAGCCTTGTCTGGAATCAACCATCCTTCTTGCACCATAATGGGTCTTTGCATTTATCTCTGTTCACTACAAGGAGAAACATCTCTGTGTACGACTGAGAGTAGCCTTTGTCTGTGGGTATAAACAGATAGGAGGTGATTTAATGCTATGTCAATCCTGCTAATCAGACATTTTAGGTCCCCCCACCCCAACCCGCACCCCCAGGGCCTGAGACCTCTTCAAACACCAGCTTTGGACCAATTGTACAGAGTGAACCTTCAATCCAATTTGCAAGCAGTTGATTGTCCCCATAACAGTAATGCCACCATTGCACCAACGGCACGTCTTTCTAGGCAGCTGAGTACTACAGTTTGTAGAGTTTGCATCTGTGTTGGACTATTGGTACTTTTACCCACAAAAGCCTCCATAGGACCATCTGGCACTATAAGAGCCAGCTGGTAAGAAGGAATCTTCCAACCCAGCTGAAATGGATGGGATATGCACTGTATCCTTTAGTAAAGGTTTAGGTGAAACCCCTATTTACCATTTTATGCTTATGAATAACTGGGCATGCATATGACTGAAGTCAGATGCATTAAGGGAAGAGATGTGTGCAATAAGAAAAATTAACATGACCTAATGTATCAAAGTGGGGAACTATCCAAACTATGCCTCTTAGTATCTAGCCACTGCTTTTGAATCTCATATAAAAGAAAGCCCAAACAACAATTGGGGACCTTGAGTCCTCTTCCTCATGTGGCCCTCTTTCGATCTTGATGGCATATCTCTTTCTAATCTGTACTGTTATTTTGCTCTGAATAAAATTGTCTTGTTACTTTTGTAAATCTATGTGAGCCCTTATTTCTAATTCTTTGGACATAGGGCCTGGAAACATCTGGCCCAACACCCAACCACCAGTACTATAGGAAATTCTTTCTTGGAGCAATGACCACAGCTCCAATGGACACTCTGGGTTAATCTCTGCAGCTAAGGGGTGAAGGCCATAAGATGTATGCTATATTTATTTGTTCATGGCTACCATGTCATTCTGGCCTTTGGGAAAACATGGTTAAAGTTAGCATGTTTTTCCAAAAAATAGGATAAGATATACACAGTCTAAAAATCTATCATTTTAACCATTTTTCAGTGCTCATCTCAGTGGCATTAAGAACACTCTCAGTGAAGGCTGGGGATGTAGCTGTTGGTAGAATGCTTGCTTAGCATGCATGAATCCCTGGGCTTACTCCCCAACACTGAGGAAAACTGGGCTGTAAGGAAGATCAGAAGTTTAAGGTCATCCTTGGCTACATAGCAACTTTGAGGCCAGACTGGGATACGTGAGATCCTGTTCCCCACCTCTGCTCCTCCCACCACCAAAGAAAGAGAGCTGGAGAGATGGCTGTGTTAGTAATGTGCCTGCCATGCAAGCCTGGGGACCTGAGTTCAGATCCCCAGCACCCGTGTACTGTCAAGGGTATCAGCATACCTCACATCTGTCACCCTTAGTTGGGGAAGAAGAACAGAGATGGGCAGATCCTTGGGGCTTCTGACCAGCCAGTCTAGTCACCAGTGATCTCTGGGTCTAGTGAGAGACCTTGTCTCACAACAAATAGACCTCTGACCTCCATAAATACATGTATATACATGCATGTTCCTTGCATGCACACACACATGAACATACACTTCAGGTACCCACACATACACAAAATTTTAAAAGAATATTACCAATGTTATACAATTATCACCATCATCCATTACATAATTAAATATGCCAAGAAAGCGTGTCCAGTCCTCAAAAATGCTGCCTGGAGCTTTCTGGCTAACTAATGTTAGGCTATTTTGAAAGGACTGCCAGGTGGTGGTGGCTTACATCTTTAATCCCAGCACATAGGAGGCAGAGGAAAGTGGATCAGAGAGTTCGAGGCCAGCCTGATCTACAGAGCAAGTTCCAGGACAGCCAGAGCTACACAGAGAAACCCTGTCTTGAAAAAACAAAAATAAAAAAAGAGGCAAAGAATCAAGTTGCTTTTTCTTGTAGTTAGAGACAGAGATTGAACATACCTACCTCGAAAAGGAGGCAGTAGTTTGCCTTACCTTTATTCACTTGAGTGAGTGACAGAACTGGTTTTTGCTGTTCTTATTGGTCACTTAGCATCTGTCTTAGTTAGGGTTTCTATGTCTATGAAGAGGTCCCATGACCATGGCACTCTTTTAAAAAAAAACATTTAATTGAGGTGGCCGCTTACAGTTCAGATGTTCAGTACAGTATCATCATGACGAGGAGCATGGCAGCATGCAGGCAGATGTGGTGGTGTAGGAGTAGCTGAGAGTCCTACTTCTTGCAGGAAACAGGAAGTCAACTGAGACACTAGGCAGCATCCTGAGCATAGGAAACCTCAAATCCTGCCCCCACAGTGACACACTTCTCCCAACAAGTCCAAACCCTCTCCACCAAAGCCACACCTCGTAATGGTGCCACTCCCTATGAGATTATGGGGTCCAATTACCAAACTACCACAGCATTAAAGTCCATTATCCTGTGTAAAAGTCTGGGCTGAGGAGAAGGAGGGGCAGCCTTCCTAAATAGGAACTTGATGCTCCCTTGACTCCAACTTCCTTTGCAGCTAAGACACACTCCTCCCCAGACTCTGCCATCTGGACTCTCTCACATGGAGTTTTGACTCAGGATCTCACGATGCAAAGAGGCAATACTTGGCTGGAATCCAATCTAGAATAGGCAGCAAACACTAGGACAGCCATCTTCAGAGTATGGACTGGCATTTCTCACCATGGTGTTCTGGGGACAATCCCCAAAGACACAAGCATCTGTGCTTATGACAGCAGCAAAGGACATCTGCACAGGCCCAACTTGGTGGCAGAATCTTGGATATCTTCCTATAGGCATGACTTCTAATCCTGGCTTTCTCTGATTCTGAACATGCTGAGAATTACTCAAAGGCCTTTTCTAGACCTGGGTGTGGTGACACATGCCGTTAGTACCAGCACAGAGTAGGACTCTTGGAACCGAATTGACCATCACTCTATCCTTCTGACAGAGGTGAGCATCTCACTGCTACCTGTGAGAAGGTCATGTAGAACTCAGGTGACCAGATGGGGACTTTATTTCCATGATACTATTTCATAGCTTGATGGACAGCTCTGACATCTGCTTGGGTCACCCAAAACTGAACTCAGAAGCCTCAACAGAGGAATTTTGATTTGACCCTGGAAAGGAGGAAGTGGCCTCTGGCTCTGAGCATGAATTCCTCCTGGATGTGTAAATCCCTTACCTCTCCTTTGAGTGGCCTCAGGGATCTTTCCTGGGATGTGAGAGGTGGAGAGGTTCAGTACTGGAAGTGAAAGTTCCTCAATGGCCAAGGGCAAAGATGAGCATTTCTTATTTCATAACACAGCCCAGTTCCCCACTCTACTTTTATCTACACAGCGAAACTAAGATGAGTGACTGGAGATGGGGACTAGGCGTTAGACAGACTCCCTGGTAGGCAGACAGAGAGGGAGAGGCAGACTGTGCACCTCCAAGATGGCTGGCCTCTTTCTCATCTTCAGACCTGAGACAAAAGCCTTGGAGCTTAAAACAAAGGCCTTGTGGGCGTTTTCTGCTGCTGGTGGACTGGCTCTACAGGCTCCAGACTGGATCAGGACATGTTTACACAGTTGTGGGCCAACCAACCATCCTGTCTTTCTTCAAACTGACTAACCCTAAATTAAGGGGAGGAAGACCCTTCAAAGACTTTCAAAATTCAGAGCCCTCAAGTAGAAGCGGGACTTTGGCTCTCTGAGTACCACCACCACCACCACCACCACCACCACCACCACTACCACCACCACCACCACCACCACCACCACCACCACCACCACCACCACCACTACCACCACCACCACCACTACCACCACCACCACCACCACCACCACCACCACCACCACCACCACCCACTCCTCTGCTTTGTGGAGGGTCTTTACTTCTGTATGTCTGCTGTACATGTGTGTTTCCTTAACCCTAGTGAAAGCCTTTCTTCAACTGCTGACCCCGTTTGCTGTGTTTGAGATCTCCCTGGCTAGTACCTGTCACACTCGAGATTTTCCCTTTAAATTCTTTAACTAGCAGAGAAAACGAACCCAATCAAGACCCAGAACCATAACAGGAGCATCTCAGGATGTGATTAACTACTTTGGATGCTGTTGATGCAGGCTGAAGATAATGTTGTGCTGATAACAGCGGTATGGAAGTCTACTGACTGGTGGCATTCATCTTCAAGAATTATGAGTTACAGTCTTGTTCGCCAGTGATACTGAGTGACTATCGTGAGTATGAGACAACCACTTACTACACCCATGAAGAAATGCCCATGTGGAATGGTCATGTGGACCCCCAAAAATGCACAGAGCACCTAAACATTGTTGGCACCTGGAGGTGACTATGGACCATCCTGTGGCTGTGCAGGGCAGGTGTGCTTGTACATGTTGTAAGGGCAGAGTCCTGGGTCTGCTTCTTTCCTAGACCAGTTCCCCGTTACTGCTGCACTGTTTATCCATTGAAGTAACCCAAGCATGGCACAAATCCCCTACTCCTCTGTTGGCCTGATGCCTGGCACTCAGCTGCTGTGTCTTCTCCTGATCCACAGGAGCGGTGTGCAAAAACAGCTGTGAAACTGTAGAAGTCTCAGGCTCGCTCCTTGAGTAAACTGTTTAAAGCTGCTGTCAAGTATGGACATGAGGCAAAGATTTATTTTGGAACTTGGAGTCCCAGAAGTGTTCTCAGTCTTCATATAACCACTTTTAAAGCCATAACCAAGGAAGAATCATGGAACCACACTGGGGAAGTAAAGTCTAGCAAACCCATGGCTAGCACTAATACATCCTTGACATCCCAAGCAGACGTAAGAGCAGTGTGTTTGTCCTTTTTGCTGATGAACTAGCAGAGAAGCTTAGAAATCTCCCTCTAAACTAAAGGCCATTTCCTTTCACTTACATATTTATTGGTCTGCAGGGTGCAGATTGAACCCAGGACCACATGCACACAAAGCAAGTGAGTCACTGTTCCACAGTATCCCCAGACCCTTTCATTTCTTACTCCATCAGAGATGAACAGGAAACCGTGAGCCCTTCATGCTTTCCTTGTTCCCTTTCTAAATTCACTTTCTACAGTCCCCAAGCAATGTGAGCCTGTGTCCTGGGATCATATGTACAGCCAGCTGATGATGGCTTCAGAATCACTCTCTTACGGTTTATGATTGAGAGATTTTTTTAACTGAAATTTTAGAATTCAAGGGTAGTGCTCATTTGTATTGCTTGTGATGTTCCAGAGAGTTCTAACAAATACTCATGTGAGACGAGAGATATCATCAGAATGAATAGGAAAAAAAAAAGAAACAGAGTCAAGTTTGCATGGTAGCAGGTGTTCATAGCTCCAGCCATCTAGGGCCTAAGGCAAGAGGTTTTCATGAGCTCAGGAATTCAAAGCTAGCCTGAGTAATGTAATGAGACCAGGTGTAAAAAAATAAATTTGAGTTTCAGAGAAGATACTTAATTTGCTGGGGCCACACAGTAAGACAGGGATAATGACAGAGCTGGGCATATGCCCACATTTTCTGACTCAGTCCTCCTGGCTTTTGACCAGTCAATAGGCTCTTCTCCACTGATAAGTGACTGCCTCAGTAGGGTGGGTTTCAAGACTACTCACAACTCCAACAGCCTTTTGTGAGTAGCTCTTTACATGTGCTGTTTCTTCTAGTTCACTGTTTTGTTGTTGTGATACAATGCTCTGACCCAGTATCTGTGGACCATCGATGGCCCAGTTGTCAATGGTCTATGTCATAACCCAGTATCTGTGGACCATCAATGGCCCAGTTGGCAATGGTCTATGTCTATAACCCAGTGTCTGTGGATCATCTATGACCTGATATCTTGGCCTCAGCCTGGCTTCTTCAATTTGTAGTGACATCTATGTCTTGAAATGCAGCTGTCATATGAGCAATGATGACATATAAAGCTAAAGATGCAGCTAATTACCAGAAACCATTTTGTTTTTCTGGAATGTACCCCACTCTCATGCACAGCAACCCCGCTTTCTTTTTAGTGTCAGAATTGCTTCTACCCACCCAGTTCTGTGTCTAGTTTACAGCCACCCACCTTCATCTTATGTAGCTTATTAAAGTTACAACTTTCCCACACCCCCACACCCTTATGCTACTCTCAAGTAATGTCAGAATTGTCATTTTTCTTCACATTGAACACTAGGAAATAAAAAATGACCTGCCTTTGATAATTCTTTTAATACAAATTAAAAGTATTTATCTAGAAGATATAAATTATATGAAATTCAAAACAAAATTGTATTTGTTTCTTTGTGTGCTTACTTACATATTCACTTATTTTGAGACAGGATCTTGTTCTGTAGCCCTTGCTAGCCTAGAACTCACTCATGTAGAACAGGTCGACCTTCAACTTGCAGCAAATCCCCCTGCCTCAGCTTCCCGAGTGCTGGAATCACAGGCCTTTCTGAAATAGCTGCAGGGTCAGCAAGAACAGGTGTCTCAAAAATACAACATAAAGTGGCAGAGATTGAAAAAGACACCCAACATCACCCTCTGGTACATATGCACACACACACACACACACACACACACACACACACACACACACACAATTAAATTTCTAATGGCAAGAAAATGATATTTTTAAATTGCATTGAGCTTGACAGTTTTGAACACATGCCTGGATTGTCTTGGTACCTTGGTACAACACTGATCCAGATTTAGTGGGTCTGGAAATCTGTTTTCTTCCACTCTCCCCGTGTTACTGGTCCACAGACCACATGCACTAAGGATAACTTTGTCTGCCTTTAAATGTTAGCCTAGCCAGGGTGTGGTGTTGAATGCCTTCAATCCCAGTACCCAGGAGGTAGAGGCAGACAGATCTCTGTGAGTTCAAGGCCAGCCTGAATTCACATAGTGAATTCCAGGAATAGCCAGGGCTACATAGAGAGATCCTGTCTCAAAAAACAAACAATAAAAATAAAAATTAATTAATTAATGTTATCTCAAATGATTTTTGTGAAACTCCAAAAATTAAAATAATGGCTACCAGTGTTTCCCCTTGCTAAGAGGTCTTATTTTGTTATATGTTAAATATTTTATTTTCTCTGCATAGTTATAATTTTAACTAATAGTACTTATTAGCATAGGAAAATGGGGTTTTTAGATGATGTGATGAAGAGAACCTTTGTTTACTTAATGTTCAGAAATCAGGCCAGTGTCCAGCGTTTCTAAAGTAGGGTTAGGTCTCCATGGAAACGTCATAGCATTGGCAATCTTGCTGCTAGCCAGGCTAGGAAAACCCCAGAATAAATACACATGCCAGGCAGCTTCTGGTTTTCGTTTTGTTTTTCTGTTCCTCCATGTCCAGCCTGGCAAGAGGCAACAGCGCACAAACACTGGGTTTGCATACTCACTGGTCACGTGTGTGCGTGCATGTGTGCGTGTGTGTGTGTGTGTGTGTGTGTGTGCGCGTGTGTGTATGTGTGTGTGTGTGTGTGTGTGCTGTGGGATGGTCTGTATGTCAAACATGTTGCTTATTGGTCAATAAATAAAGCACTGATTGGCCAGTGGTCAGGCAGGAAGAAGTATAGGCGGGACAAGGAGGAGAGAATTCTGGGAAGTGGAAGGCTGAGGAGACACTGCCAGCCGCCACCATGACAAACAGCATGTGAAGATGCCGGTAAGCCACAAGCCATGTGGCAAGGTATAGATTTATAGAAATGGATTAATTTAAGATATAAGGACAGTTAGCAAGAAGCCTGCCACGGCCATACAGTTTGTAAGCAATATAAGTCTCTGTGTTTACTTGGTTGGGTCTGAGCTGCTGTGGGACTGGCAGGTGAGAGAGATTTGTCCTGACTGTGGGCCAGGCAGGAAAACTCTAGCTACAAATGGCGCCCAACGTGTTGGCAAGAGTTTCCACCTAAAACCTGAGAAAAAAGATACTAAAACGGAGCTAAAAACAGTTCCTAGTTGTCTCTTTCAAGTTAGTGGCAGCCTGCGTGTTTGAGTCACTATGGCGGGTTCCTGGCGTGCGCGCTGGACCTGCAGTATGGCGGGAATGAGGCGTCTGCCAGTGGCACGTTAAACTGCCTGGTGATTTAGCCTTTGCTAGTACAAAACAAAAAAAAGAGGTTTCTGGGCTACACACTGCTTTGATAGAAGCATAGACCCACAAAGGCTCCCAGAGCTGGTGGTAAAGGTATCACCGCCATGTTGGGAAGCTGAGGTGGGTGGAGCCAGCAGCCATAGCACCGTTTCAGTCTTAGAATGCTGCAGTTTAAAGCAATAGGCTCAAGGTAATATAAAAAATAAGCCACATAAAGATGGCTACCACACAGAGAATCTGGATTATGTTCTCTTTGATATTCGTAACTGAAGAAAAACATTTGACTGCAAAAGCTGTTGAGTTATGCCAAAATGTATATTTTAATGGTACCTTGACTTCAAAATTTGGATGTAAGGATATGTTGCTTTGGAAAGGAAGCTCTGCTTTTGTTTCCACAGAAAGCCAGAGGCTATGGATTTGTTCCAGATTAAGATACATCAGGTTTGACCAGCCAAGACCCCCTGAGAGGTCTCCGATTACACCATGGCCCTGATGATCCAACATCCAGAACAGTTTGAAGGCAACTGGCTCAGACAATACAGCCTCATGGACTACTCCATAATCCTAAAATTTTCTTTGTGTCCCCATAAGATACAGCACCCCCCTCCAGCAGGAAGTAGTAAGAGAAGCTACACCCAAATTCGCAAATTATATGTAATTTTACTATGTTAATGTTAAAATCTTCCTTTTTGAAAAAAAAGAAAAGGGGAAGTGCTGTGGGATGGTCTGTATGTCAAACATGTTGCTTATTGGTCAATAAATAAAGCACTGATTGGCCAGTGGTCAGGCAGGAAGAAGTATAGGCGGGACAAGGAGGAGAGAATTCTGGGAAGTGGAAGGCTGAGGAGACACTGCCAGCCGCCACCATGACAAACAGCATGTGAAGATGCCGGTAAGCCATGTGGCAAGGTATACATTTATAGAAATGGATTAATTTAAGCTATAAGAACAGTTAGCAAGAAGCCTGCCATGGCCATACAGTTTGTAAACAATATAAGTCTCTGTGTTTACTTGGTTGAGTCTGTGCGGCTGTGGGACTGGCAGGTGAGAGAGATTTGTCCTGACTGTGGGCCCGGCAGGAAAACTCTAGCTACGTGTGTGTGTGTGTGTGTGTGTATGTGTGTGTGTGTGGTTCCTTCTCTCCCTTAACAGTTTCTGATGGAACTGTCTGCCCCCTTGAAGAACTCCTAACGTTCTCAAGCCGTTGTCTGATCCCGTGTGTTACATACTGAGCTGTATCACACTATCACTTTTTTTCAAGCACGATGCGATTGCCCTGGTTCAGTGCTTCGTTCTTTACATAACAGCATCACGCCATTTTCATGTCCCATGGATGACTTTCTTACCTGGTCGCTCTTTCTCCTTTGCTCCTTGGTATGGAAGACATAGGAGTCCATACTAAAGGTCAAAGAACGACTGGAGGGTAGGGCTCAGTGCTCGACTAGCCGTCATGAAGTCCTGGGTTCCATCACCAGCATCACAAAAACCTGTCATCCCAGAACTCAGAAGGTGGAGGCAGGAGGACCGGGAGTTTAAGGTCATCCCTGAAGACAGAACATGACACCAACCTGGGATACCTGAGGTCCTATCTTAAAAAAAAAAAAAGTGCTGAAATGAAGAGGGGGTAGAATTCCTGGATATTCCTTTGAAAGGCAATGGTGTCAGCACATAGAGTGAAGCTTTTAGCCAACCTAATTTTCCTCCACAAGAGAAAATATTAAAACTTTCCCCAAATGGAGAAGAACATGGCATCTTCATTTGTGATTGCAGTCATCCAGGAGAGAAATAATCACTGGAACCTGAATGGTTGGGGTGGAGCTGGGCTTAAGTGTGTAGCCTTTGAGCAATGTGGAGATAGCTGGAGTGATTCATCTGCGTGGGAGGGGCCATCACAACGGTCCAGACCTCAACTCTCCTCCTCACTTCCCTCCTTCAGCATCCTACCTGCTTAAAACACAAACACAACCAGCTAAGCAAAAACCTCATTCATCTTCACTCTTCTTGCCTTATTGATGCAACGTTCATAAGAAGTCTAGCCAGTCTTACTGTGCTCTAGGTTACCATAAAAGTGTTAAGTTCACAGTAATGTCAGAGTTCAGAGAAGGGTGGGAGAGACTGAAGGGCAGTTCTTTTCTCTGGGATCAGAATGTTGCCACCTTTCCACTGAAGAGCAGCCGTTAGTTTTCAGGCTCATTTTGCATGAAGGAAATCTAGAGAATTGTAGAGCAAACCATCTGTGATGACTGTAGAAAAGGACCTCTGGAATACACTTATCTAAATTACTGCCCTGTGCCCCTGTGCCATCCCCTCTCTGCAGAAGCTGGCTGGTTCTGCTCCATCAAAGAGTACCTTCTCTGGTTTATACAAAAAGAAGAATAATTCAGTATCCCCTGACTATCTGCAAGGAAGTATTGTAGAGAACTGTGAGTTCCCAACCCTAAAACACTTGGAATTCACCCAATGAAAGGTCCTGCCCTTATTTCTCCATCTACACTAGAGAATGCAGTTTTTGTAAGAAAGGAAAAAGGTTGTGTTCTCTGCCTGCCTATGAAAGAAAAATAGGGACTGTAGTCCCTTTCAAGTCAAAGTTTTATTCTTAGGTCAAAGGCACCTCAGGAGCCTCCTGCCAAATGCATTGAAAGGCTTTGTTTGGTTATCTGAAGCCATCAAAGGTCATGAAGGTCATCGTTTCACCCATGCTGGGTTTGAGAAATGTGGCCTTTCACCGCTTCTAATGTGCAGCAGAAATGAATGCTCAATGTTGGCTTCATTACCCAGTCCCCGCTTTTTCTCTTCGGACTTGATGAATATCATCACCCAAAAGATAGTCGTGTTGTGGCCTCTAGCTTACCTTAAAAGTCTTGTTGTTAAGTCACCACAATGCAAGCTTGTCCAGACTTAGAGAACAATGGGAGAAGCTGAAATGTTTTTCTCCAAGGTCAAGACACCTTTCCGGGGCCTGCTGGTGTCTCTCCTGGATAAAGGTGACCTCAAATCACAGACAGACCAGCCAGCCAGCAGCAGGACACCAGGGAGCCTGTTTTCAAAAACACTCAGGAAATCTTTCTTTCTTCATGGTAAATACCAGTTAATGACTTAGAGGTAACAGAAAACTTAAAATTGCCTAAAGCAAACATCAGAAATAAAGATTGCTGACAAGTGTAGATACAAAAATTAGTGGATCAAAGTACAAAGAGGACATTATCATAGACTCAAAATGTATACCATAAGGCTAAATCCAAAGGGGAAATAGTAAATAGACAGTGGAGAAATCTGTGATGTAGCTAATATCACCATGATCAAAAGATACCAAACATTATCTATCTCCTTACGTGATATGCCTGTCAAAGACATAGCATCATTTCTGTGGTTGGTTGTTCTCTGTTTATTTGATACAGGGTCTCAGATGGCCCAAGGTGGCCTCAAACTTATTGTGTAGTCAAGAACATGGCCTTGAACTAAACCTGACCTGCCTCCTGAGAACTGGCGTTACAAGTATAGACCACTACGCGTGACAATTCTGAGGTCTTGTCCAAAATGCATGACCTTGAATTTAGTCATGAGGAAACATTAGACAAGACATTAATGGCTTTGATGTCATCAATTTCAGTAGTCATTCCTCATTCTGGGTTACACTTAACCTACCTGCTTAGTGTAATAGTCAACATGACCACTTAGTGTAATAGTCAACACGCCTGCTTTGTGTGACTTGAGCATCTATTCTTTATTCTTAACTCCATTTTTTTTTTTGAGACAGGGTCAATCTGTGTAGCCTGGGCTGTCCTAGAACTAGCTCTGTAGACCAGGCTGGCCTTAAACTCACAGACATCTGCCTGCTTCTGCCTCCCTGGATTAAAGGTGTACACCACAGCCCACCAGGACCCTAACTCTGTTCTTTTGTTCCCTGGGGCAGACTTTTCTTTTGACACCCAGACCTTACAGGTGTTTCTTCTTACCCATGTTTTTTCAGGTTTTTTCCATCTTCCCAGCTGTGGCACTTTCCATTATTTGTGTGGTTCCCCAAAGTGATCTCACCCACTCTTCTGCTTCTTGGTTATGGGTAGGAATCAGAAAGTTAGGAAAACACCATGGCCCAAGACCACATACCTTAAATATCAGCGTATCAATCTTATTTCACTTGCTGGCCTCAAACTCACCATGTAGCCACACGTGACCTTGAACTTCCAATTCCCCTGCCTGTACCCTCCATGTGCTATGACTTCAGATGTTTGCTACTATGTGCAGCTTATGTGTTACCGCAGTTCTAACCTGAGTTTCCTTGCATTCCCTACTGAGGTACACCCCCAGGCTGGCACTACTGATCTACATTCTATTGTGAGTATTCAATGGCGTCGGCACTCTCAGCTCTAAGAGAGTTGACTGTGTGCTAAGTTACAAAGAGAGCAGACACTGGAAAACAATAAGCAACAACAGCAGGGGTCAGATGGACCTAGAGTAAAGTGGTGGATTACTGGACATATAATAGGATAATGTGATGCAGAGCCTTTCTTTCTTCTTGTGTGTGGGGGAGTGCATGTATGTGGACATGCATATGGAGGTCTGTGGGAGAGTGTATGTATGTGGACACGCATATGGAGGCCTGTGGGAGAGTATATGTATGTGGACACACATATGGAGGCTTGGGGGGGAGTACATGTATGTGGACATGGATATGGAGGCCAGAGAAGGACATTGGATGTCTTTCTCTCTTACTCTCACCCTTACCCTCTTGAGACAGGGCTGGTTACTGAACCGGAAGCTCATTGTTTTGGCTAGGCCTACTTGCTAGCAAGTTCCTGGGATCTGCCTGTCTCTACCCCATAGTGCTAGGGTTACAGACACATGTAGCCATGATCGGTTTTTGTTGTTGTTGTTTGTTTAATGTGGGTGCCAGGGATTTGAACTCAGGTCCTCCTGCTTGAGCAGAAAGCACTCTTACATAACGAACCGTCTCCCCAGCTCTGAGATAGTTAAACTTAATTTTCTATAATAAACACACACACAACAACAACAACAACAGAAACCAAACCTTTACTTATGTGTGTCCATATTTTTAGATAATAAAATTTAGGGAAAGAAAGACTTAGAGAAGTGGGGTAAAGGTATTTTTTCACTGAAGAAGAAAAAAAAGCACAGAGCAATGAAGGAAATATCTCCTTATTTTCCAATTTTATTCGGTGATGTAATGGAATAGCAATAAAAGTAGTAAGATACACATTAGTGGAAGACTCAACTTTCACAAGTCAGGCGACTTTGCTCCACTTTACAAAGTATCATGAGTATCATGAGTACAAAGCTCATGCTGCTTTCTCAGTAAGTGCTTGACCATTGGATGGACGACTCTAGACCATGGCTTACAGGTGCACAACCTAAGTGCTCAGGCCCTGGGTGCCCTCCAATTAGTGCCTTAGAACACAAACCTCAGTGAATCAGCAGGAAGGTGTTGTGCTTCCAAGTACTGTGGGCTAATCTGTTCCTCTTCCTCAGAAAAATTACTGCCTTCACTAATGAGGTCTAGGAGGGGATGCTTCTGTCAGTTTGAATCTGAGGAGACAGACACAGGCAGCATCCCCACACCTTCTATAGAACTGCCGGTAGTAAAGTTAGGCTTCTGTGAATGACGTAGTTGATGTTTTTTAGTAGTATCCTGCATGTCCTAAGAAACAAAGTATTTTTTCTTTCTTACTAAATAAAAAAAAAGCTCCATAATATGTGTGGTGGTTTGAATGAAAATGGCCCCCATAGACTCGTAGGGAGTGGCACTATCAGGAGGTGTGACCTTGCTGGAGGAAGTGTGTCACTGGGAGTGGGCTTAGATGTTTCAAATGCTCAAGCCAGGCCCAGTGTCACTCTCTTGCCCTGCTGCCTGCTGATCAGGATGTAGAACTCTTGGCTCCTTCTCCAGGACCATGTCTGCCTGTGTGCCACCATGCTTCCTGCCATGAAGACAGTAGACTAGACCACTTACCTGTAAGCCAGCCCCCATTAAAGGCTTTGCTTTATAAGAGTTGCCATGGTGGGGAGTTAAAGGGATTTTACACTCTTGAGGTTAGGCCTTGAGAAAAGTCAGAGAAATTTTTACAATCTTGAGTTTGGGTCTCGAGTTACAGTACCTTCCGAGATCTACAGCTTTTGATTCCAAAGTGTTTGTGAAAGCCCGAGGCTGTCTTGACACAGTTGCTTCCCCTGCAGCTGGACGAATGCAGGGCAAAGGGTCACCTAGAAGCAACTGTTAAAGGTTAACCTTTGTCTGAAACAGTTGTCAGCTCCAGTCTCCCTGGAATGTGTGTGCAGGCTATGGGCATACAATTTTTCACATTCCCACCTTGAGGCATACCAGAATCAAAGTCTTTTTTTTTAACATCTAGATTTTTTATTTTATTTTATAATTAATTTAATTTTACATATCAGCCATGGATTCCCCTGTCCTCCCTCCTCCCACCCCCCAGCCTTCCCTCCAATCCACCCCCCCATTCCACCTCCTCCATCAAAGTCTTGATTCTTCTGAGTCTATATATGAACCCGAGTCTGAATCTGAATCTGAATTTTCAACAGTTGCATATTGTGAGCAAAGAATCAAGAGTTCTACTGAAGAAATGCGGTCTTTTACAAATCTAATCAGCACATTAATCACACATGGACCGATCATTAAGAGTATCAAAAGAGTAAGTCCATCAATGGAGGGCAATAGGGTTGTCAGCCAAGGGGACCAATTAAAGAGTTTATGGAACCAGGAAAGTGATTGCTGTCTTTCTTTTTGTCTTTCTAGGAGAATCACTTTGAGTTCTTGAGTTTCTTCACAACACCTGAGTGGTTAGCATAGAAACAACAGGATTCACCCAGGGCAGCACATAGCCCTCCTTGCTTCAGGAGTAGTAAGTCTTGTTCCCTTCTGTTTTGTATAACCATTTCTGCTAAAGAGTCTACCTGTTGTTCAAGGTATGCAGTTGCTGCCTGGATGCAGAATAGGTCTTTTTCCACAGCCTCAGAGAGACTATTGTAACTGGCTCAGCTAGTGATCAGTGCTGCTGCTCCTAGGTTGGCAGAACCCACAATCCCTACTCACACCATTATGAGGACAAGGATTGGGTTTCCTCTTTTATGTCATAGCTCCAAGGAGGAGTCCAAATGCTGCCTGCCAGCTAGACCATCATAAAAATATATTTGTGGGACAATTTGTACTAAGACACAGAGTTCAGGTTGGTTTCTCATGGTATAAAGGCTACTTAATATACAGGGACATAAACCCAATGGGGCAGGCATACCAAAACCCTCGTGGGGTGACCAGTTGATAAGAGTTGTTTAGGTTAAGAGTATTGGAAGATCTTGAGAAAATATATATATTTTTGCATATTGGTGAATAGACAGTTTTGTCTAAGGGATAATTATATGAGCAGAAGCAGGTGGCATCTCTTTGAATGTCTCCTAGGGTAAGAGGGACAAGCTGTTCTGTTGGTTAGGGACACAGTTCTGAGTGTTATTTTTGATGGCTGTGTAACCAGAAGACCTAATCCTATATAAAAAGGCAATCTAGGTTCTAGACACAACCAGCAGTCATAAGCAATATTGGTATTGGTAAAATTAAGGAGGGAGTAGATGGCCAGGACCATTTCAAAGAAGCGGTCTGTAGAAACTGGTGGTTCAATCTGGTTTATTATTTTCTTAGTTATAGTTAACACATTAATTCCTGGTGAGGTGACATTCTGGACTATCTGGATGGTGCTGGGATGAGTTGTGAGGACCTGAATGGGAATCAGGAGAGGCCTAAAGAGGTCATGTAAAGATTCTATGGGGACAACAGGAGTCCTAATCTGTGGTTGCTATATGATAAATGCCATTCCATGGTCATTACCGGATTCTTATAGCCTAAATCCCCAAGATCTTCCTGAATCCTAGGAGCTACAAGCTTATGGCTGTGTAGTATCCCATCTCTTAACTTGGATAGTAATAAGGTTACAGAATATGGGTCTTGTGCAGGAACTATTAACAGAAGCTGATATTGTTATTAAGGGCTCATTGTCAACATTCCAAGAAGGAGCCCAAGTTTCACATCCCCAAAATGGACACCAGAACTCATTTTGACTGGAGCAGCCTGAGTAGAGATAGGCAGACAAACATTGTAGATTTTCCTTGAAATTTTCCCAAGAGACATTTAGTTAAGGCTAGAGATTTGTATGCTTTTCTAGGGTGAGAACCAAGTTGGAAGGTTCCTCTATGATCAGATCTCCCAGTTATCTGATTGAATACTAGGTCTGGCATTAGATGACATAAATCAGTCATAAAGATTGGAGCTGACTTGAAATCTGTTTGGAACACCTCAGATGTTAGCCATCCTGTCCAGAATTCTGTAAGTCTCCAAATAAAAGTAACAGAAGAAGGTATTGGGAGGTTCCCAAGAGTCCCAGAAACTAGACATGAGTAAATCAGAAGAGTCATGATAGCTTGAGAGCTCTTAGTCTTATCTTTAACAGGTCCTCGGGGTGTGTGAAGGCTCTCCACTGGGCATCCGAGTTGTCTGATCTTCCATCAGGAACAGGCTTGAGATGAATGGTGAATCCATGTCCTGATCCCATCAACTTTTACCGCAGTTGGGATAGTCAGGATCACTCTGTGTGGCCCCTTCCAGAGTGGTCCAAGGGGCTCTTTGTGATGCTCCAGACGAGGTCTGCCAGTTTATGGTTATGTAGCTTGGCATGTGGCAGCTCATAGATAGCTCTCAGAACTGGAAAAATGTTGTCCTGTACCACCTGGAGTGCCTAGATAGACTTAAGAAACTTGTATTCAAACATCTTTGTAGTCAGAAGTTTTTCTGTGTCCAGCCCAGCTCCATGGTCCTTCAGCCACTTATAAAATAATCAGAGGCTTAATATTATTTACAACTGTACGACCTATGGCAGGCTTATTGCTAGCTAGCTCTTATAACTTAACCTATTTCTATTAATATGTGTATCTCCACATGTTCCATGGCTTTACTGGTCTGCTGCATCTTGCTGCTCCTTCAGTGGCAGCTGGCCATGCATGACTTCTGAAGGGAGCTTGGGAACCAGAGGAGGGGGCCTACCAAATGTAGATTTCATAGGGAGTGTTCCATACCTGGAACAGGGCAAAGGGTAGGAGAGCTGTTCAGTCATCTCCAGTGTCTAGGATTAATTTAGCTAAGGTCTCATTTAGGGTCTGATTCATTCTTTCTATCTGTCCTGAACTCTGGGGGTGGTATGCACAATGTAATTTCCAATTAGTTCCCAATATTTAACTAAATCTTGTGTTACCTTAGAGATGAAAGCTGGTCCATTGTCTGACCCTATTACAGAAGTGTGGTGATATATTGTGTATCCTAATAAAATTTGCCTGAAGATCAGAGAGGCAAAGGAACAAGCCACTGCCATGTCTCACCTCTAGGACTCCTCAGCCTGAAAAGCCTCCAGTTCCTGTCTCCTCGCGCCTTATCTACCATTCTCCACCCAGCCATCACTTCCTGGGATTAAAGGCGTGTGATTCCCAAGCAAAATTGTGAGATCTTGCCACCACTGCCTGGCTCTGTTTCTCTCCTAGAATGAATCAATCTCATGTAATTTAGTGTGGCTTTGAGATCCAAATGGATCTCTGCTTCCTGAGTGCTAGGATTAAAGCTATGTGCCACCACTGCCTGACATCTATGCTTAATCTAGTGGCTTGTTCTGTTCTCTAATCTTCTAGAAAATTTTAATAGGGTACACAATGTACCACATAGAAGAAAGTCCATATCCTAGGATTAATTCATTGATGATCTTCTTGACTACTGTGGATGCTGTCTCTTTTGTAGTGGAGAGGGCTTTTATCCAACCTGAAAAAGTACCTTTAAAGACTAGGAGATATTTATACCCATATTTGCCTGGTTTACCTTGGTGAAATCCACCTCCCAGTGGACTTCAGGGGAAGTTCCTTTTTCCTTCTTGCTTTGAGGGGTCTCTTTATTTTGTGGGTTAGTAGCCTGGCAGGGGAGGCATTCAGTAATACAGTCCTCCACTAACTGATTTATGTTGAAAATTTTTGAATTTTGAGTGGCCTAGGAATTCTTTTAATTTTCTTTGGCCTAAATATGTCCTCCTGTGGATTTAGCAGATCAGGGACTTGGCCAGTGCAGTTGGCAGGATGAGTCTTTCGTCTGTAGTGTACAGCCATCTGTTTTTAACCTGGGTGTTTGCCATGTTGGGCAGAATAATCTGGTATCTTGGACAACATATTGTCTGGTATTGTTATCAGTAAATTGGTAGTGGCCAGGGCAGCCTCCTTGGCTACATGATCTGCTCTCTATTGCCCTGGGTTTCACAAAAGTTTCCTTTCTGATATCCTGGGAAATGGATGATGGCCAGTCTTTTTGGGAGCCAGAAAGTAGACAATAAGTCTAGGTTCTCTTGTTTATTATTAATAGTTTTCCCTTCAACAGTTAGCAAGCCTCTTTCTCTGTAGATGACAATGGACATGTGCTGTGGTGTAGACATAAGTTTCTGTCCCACCCAGTCCCACAACTGTACAGTCCCAAATAAACACACAGAGGCTTGTATTAATTATAAACTATTTGGCCTATTGCTCAGTCTTATAACTAACTAGCTCTTACACTTAAATTAACCCATACTTCTTGTCTAGGTTTAGCCACATGGCTTGGTAACTTTTCTCAGTTCAACATTCTCATTTTAATTCTTCTGCTTCTGTCTGGCAACTCCTTCTCTGACTTTTCTTTTCCCAGCCTTCTCCTAGTCTGATCACCCCACCTACACTTCCTGCCTGGCTACTGGCCAATCAGTGTTTTATTAAACCAATAGGAGTGACAAATCTTTACAGTGTACAAGAGCATTATCCCACGGCATTTCCCCTTTTTTTCTTTTCAAAACAAAAACCCTGAATCTAATCTTTGTTTAGCTTTTTCCTGGTCATTATTCATAACAATTTGTAACCAACATTTTAAACAAAGACAGACATCCATAACCCACCAAATAACCAAAGACCACTCACACCCCCAAACTCTTGGGAATGTGGGCATAGTTTTCTCCATACTGCTTCCTGTTGGCTATGGGTGAAGGCATCCCAGGAGTCCCTGAGAAAATTTTGAGTTAATGACCAAGTCCTCTGAAGACCATCAGTAACTTTTGTTGATAGATATCACCTGTCAAGTTTCAGGAGGTCTCTCTTGACCATATCTGATCCATATTAACCTGGAACGAATCCATAACCTCTTGTTTCCTGTAGAAACAAAAGCAAAACCGCTTCTCCAAAGCAATGTATCTTTCAAGGATGCTGCAACCCGCCCAGAGGAGCAAGATGTAATAGAATACAAGTAAAGCCACAAGACACGTGGCGATACATAGATTAATAGAAATAGGTTAATTTAAGATGAAAAACCTAGGTATCAAGAAGACTGAGCCATAGACCAAACAGTTTTATAACTAATATAAGTCTCTGAATTATTATTTTGTAAGTGGTTGTGGGACCACAAGTGGGAGAGATTTGTCTGGACTGCTGGGCTGGGCGGGACAGAGAAACTTCCACCTACACCATGGCAAAAGCATATGGCGGTCCAAATAAGCATTGATAGTTTTGTCTTTTCCTAATTGTCTTGGTTAGGGAAGTCAGTTCAGCCTTTTGTGCTGAGGTGAAAGAGGGCAAGTCTGTGGCCCAGATAGTCTCTGAGAATGTCACTATTACCACCCATGCATACCTGGTTCCTTCCTTAATGAAGCTGCTGCCATCCCTGAAGTATGTGTGGTCTGGATCCAGCCAGGGGATGTTAGTCAATTCTGGTCAGATTCCACGTACTTGCTGCAGTATCTCTGTGCAGTCATGGATGATGTCTGAATCTGGGTTAGGCAGCAAGGTTATTGGGTTGAGAAAAGTGCTTGGGAGGAGCCTAATGCGAGGGGGTTGAGGAGCAAGGCCTGGTAGAGTGTCAACCAGGCCTTGGTCATCCACCAATTGGGAGGGTTATTGAGAAACCCCTCTATCAAGTAGGGAGTAGTTATGGTTAGAGGTTGCCCCAGAGTCAATTTGTCAGCATCCTTGACCAAGAGGGTTGTAGCTGTGATGATACAGAGGCAGCTGGGCCATCCAGAGGCCACAGGATCCAACCATTTGGATAAATAGGCAACAGGCTGCTTCCAGGGTCCAAGGTACTGAGTCAGTACCCTCACTCATCTACAAATAGTTGAAGGGCTTATTTATGTCTAGCATAACAAAGGTAGGGGCCTTTAGCAGAGTTTTCCTTTATGGCTTTAAAAGCCCTTTCTTGAGCCTCAGTCTAGAGGAAGGATTCCTCTGTCCCACAAGGGGCCTCATATAGTGGTTTGACCATTTTAGCAAATCCTGGTATCCAGAGTTGGCAGAATCCAACTCTGAGCCTAGAAATTATCAGATTTGCATTCAGGTCTTAGGGGCTGGGATATCCAGGATAGTCTGCTTCCAGGCAGGTAATAGTCATTTCTTCTTTTTTTTTAAAGAATGTATCCTAGGTACATGACTTCTGAGATGCAGATTTGGGCCTTTTTAGCTGATACCTTATATCCTAGATCATCTAAGTCTTGCAGTAAGTCTCTAGTTGCCTGAAAGCAAGAGTCCTGGTCCTTGTAAGCAATAAAGAGGTCATCTACATATTGAAGGAGGCTTACCTCAGGGTGTGAGGCCAACTGTTCCTTCATATCTCAATGGAGGACCTCATCAAAGATGGTTGGGAGTTTTTGAATCCTTAGGGTAGACAGGTCCTGGGGAGCTGCCCACTGAAGCCCTGGTCTGGGTCATGCCATTTGAAGGCAAAGATGGGCTGGTTCTTGGCCTCCAGGATTAGGCTGAAGAAGGCATCTTTATGAACTAGGACTGAATAAACTTGGAGCTCTGGAGAGAGGGAGCTCAAGAGGGTATATGGGTTGGATATAACTGGATGAATATCTTCAACCCATTTGTGAGTTTCCCTGAGGTCTTGCACTGGATGATAATCATTCGTTCCCTGGCTTTTTGACCAGCAGAAGTAGGGTGTTCCATGGTATTGCAGTCTGGGGGATGCCAGCTCCCGAGAACTGCTCCAGGGTTGTGAATAGAAGACCTCAGAGTAGCGAGGGCTTAGGAAACTTTTTTAAAGGTATTTAGAAATAACTTTCTATCTACCTGACAGGCAAATAAGGAAACACACCTGCTCTCTGAAGGTAACTTTCTCTTTTACTTCATCTTAAAAATGTTCTCTCACTCTTTTCGTCTCCACACAGTTACAAATCTCCATACAGCCATAGCTATACATCTCATTTATATAGCTCTCTCACCATATAATATTTTACACAGTTCCTTCACATTCTCATGCAGCTCTTTACACAGTTCTTATACAAAGCAGCAGCTCTTTCACACAGCTTTCTTTCTCACACATTCATTCACACACATGTATTTCTTCTATATCATTCATTCACTCTTTGCTCATTCATTCTCTCACATTTCCCTCACCTTCTCTAATGCTGCTTCTTCTTCTTCATCTCTCACTCAGCACACATACATTTCACTCACATTCTGTATAGCTTCCTTCTCTACATTGTCATTGCTGCTCTCATAGCCAAACTCTGGACAATATGTGTTACATTTTCAGGGGTCTGACACAATCTCATAATACATGATAAGATAAGTCACACAGGTTTTCTCAGGCTAGGAAGGTCATGCTGACTGGTGAGTTGTGTTTGGCTAAGCACGTAGCCCTCTCCCAGGCAGAGAGTGACATTGAAATTCAGGACTCACAATAGCAGTAGCAGATTGAACCTTGAGTAGTAGGGGTATGTGCAGAAAGAGAATTGCAGGAAGTTATGTCTACCAAAGTTGTTTCAGTTCTGACCTTGATTCATCAACAAACAACATCTGGGATCTTGTCTTCACGTATTTTCTGCAGGGGCAGCTTAGTCTGTTTTGAATTTGTTCTAAAGTCTAAAATTAGCTGTTTTTTGAGACTGAGAATACTGTAACTTTCTTGAGTTATTAAAGAAAAATAATCTGGTATTATTTCTATACATCAGAATTATACAGCTTAAACAGAAATCATCTTCCTGACCATTCACAGCTAAGTGTGCCCAAAGATGTAACACATTACCAATGAGTTGTGGAAGGAACCCCACAGCTGTTCTTTTTAGGGAGTATAGTGGTGGCACCTGAGAAAGTTAGAGAGAGAAAACAACCATTTTCCACAGCCAGTGACCCCATGACCTTGCCAGGCGGGGCTCCCCAACAGGAAGTTATACATCTGGTGAGTCAACTTGTCAAACACTAGCTGTCACCTTCTGTATACCCCCACAGCCCTTAGCACCATGGAGACTGGCAAGGCACTAGAATTCCATGCTCCAGGAGCTGGTTGATATTCTTAGTGATGCCCAATTTGACTTCCAGAGTCATGGGGTACTGCCTTACCCAGATTGGTTGGGCACTTGCTTCTAAGATAACTGAGACTGGGGGCTGCTGGATTGCTAGCTCTGGGAGGTTGGTCTCTGTCCATACTCCAGGGATGGAATGTTGGAGTTTGAGCATCAAAGGAGACACACCTATAGTAAGCATCTGTGGAAAAAGCCTGTATTATTCTTCTAGGTTCAGACATAAGGTGTAGACTTCACATTATGGGTAGATCATCACCCTTTTCCCAGTAAAATGAATTTGAACTTCCATCTTGGTCAACAAGTCTCTTCCCAAGAGGGGGTAGGGGCATTTGGGGATAACCATGAAGAAGCGTGTAACCTTTTTCCTCTCCAAGTCTACAGTTTGTTTTGTGGTCCATGGATGTAGGACTGTCCCTGTAGTGCCTTGAACGATGTTGGTTTGTTTGATACCCTAGTGGGGTTTTTAACATGGAATGGTCAGCTCTGGGTCCACTAGGAGTCAGCAGTTTGCCATTCCACTTGTATGGTTACCTAAGGCTTAAGGAAGGGCCTCAAGCCTCATCCCCTTCAGTCATTTAGGCCTGCCAGTTTGAGGACCTTTTGGCCATTTTTTAAGTCTTTTTTGTCCTTTCTTTCTCTGGGGACATTCCCTCTCCCAGTGGCCCATTTCATTGTAGTATGCACATTGATTCTTTTTGAGACAGGGTGCTTGGGGTTCTCATTATATCCTTGCCCATTGTTTATTTGGGACAGCTGTTGGTCCCTGGGTTCAGTGTACCACCAGCTCCTGTCTGCTGCCAATAAGAACTTAGCCAACCCTTAATGTTTGTCTATCTTTGGGTGCTCTTCTGTTACTGTAAACTTTGGTGGCTATAGTTACTAATTCAGACAAATTTTTACCTTTGAATCCATCAAGCCATTGAAGTTTGCCCTTAATATCTGGAGCTGCTTGGTTAATGAAAGCCTGATTGATTGCTACCTGATTCTCTGGTACCTCAGGATCCAATGGAGTGTAGGAATGATAGGTGTTCAACAGGCATTCAAGAAATGCACCCAGTGGCTCATTCTTCTTCTGTACCACCTGACTCACCTTTGACAAATTTGTGAGCTGTCTAGCAGCTGCTCAGAGGCCCCCCACAAGAATCTGGTGATAGACCTTCAGCTGCTCCCTACCTCCAGCTGTGTTTTAGTCCCATCCCTTGTCGAGTCAGGAACTGGGGAAGGTAGTATTAATAGTTGCCTCATCCTCCATGGGGCGACCACCTTGCCCTGGGGCCAACCTGCAACGTTCTCATCAGATTCTGTCTCTTTCCTCAGTGGTAAATAGAACCTGGAGGAGCTGTTGGCAATTATCCCAAGTTGGATGATGGGTGAGCAAAACAGAATCAAGAAGAAGTATTAGCACTTGTGGCTTCTCAGTAAAAGAGGGGGCTTGGAGCTTACAGCTTCATAGGTCACTAGTAGCAAAGAGAAAATAGGCTAGGCAAGGTTTGCCCTCCACACTGGGTGGCCCCCTGGTGCAGAGGGGAAGAGCAGTAGAGGCCTAACCTATTTTCTCTTTGTGGTTTTCCTGAGGGAGTATGGAGGTGTCTTGGCCCAGGTGGTGAATGGAAAGAGGGAGGGGAGAAGGAGGGGCTCCGGGAAGGGCAGAAGTTTTAGGAGAAGGTAAAGAAGTGGGGAAGCCAGTAGCCATGCTGTTCCCCATTTCAGAGGAATTCCCCACTTGCCTATGGGGTCAGGGGTTATAAGGGGGTGGGGAGTCATCCAGCTCAGGATCAGAAGGGGAAGGCAAGTCTGCAGGAGTACTGGAAAGGTTAGACTTTCCTTTTGATTTCTTCGGTTGGATGGGAAGAATGGCAGTCTCATTCTCTGAGGAAAGAATCAGGGGTTTTAGCCAGGATGGGGTTTGACTAGCCAGGCCACGATGTAGGAGACCTGGTCTGGATAGTCTGAATGGCTAAAAATGATGTCCTGCACCCTAAGAATAAGTTTAAGATCAAAAGAACCTTCATAAGACCATGCATCTTAGAAGTCTGGCAATTCTAGTGAAAAAAAGACTCTAAGTTGCCCAGGTTTCACATGGGCAGCAGAGACTGCTGCTGCATCTCTGAAGTCCTGAAAATGAGGAAGTACAATGTCCAAGGGGGCCTAAGGTTTAGAGGAAGCTTGGCCCATGGTGGGAATTAATTCACAAGCAAGTACAGTGAGGAGGCCAAAAGTAAACAAGACAACAAGTAAACGAAAGCTGGGAGACAAAAACCTGGCAGACATAGACAGAAGAATGCTACACAATGAGCCATATGGTCTGTACCAGCCCCAAAGGGCCACAAATGAACAACCCAATGGCCAGAAGCAGGGTTGAGGCATCCCTCATTCCCCTCTGGATCGGAAGTCAACGGCATGTCCTCCTGCTCTTTATTGAGCCCCAGTTTGCCTGGACACCAGATACAGAAACCAGAGAAAAACTTAACCTATCAGCCAGAACCAGAATAGAATCGCCAGAGACTGGGGTGTCCTTGCAGAATCCTGCAATCCCAGATGATCTCCCAAAATGTTGGGTCCTAGGGTTGTGCAAATAATGGGGGCCAGACCACTGAAGTTCATTAACCAGAAGCAAGGGTACCAAAACTTCTAGCTAGCTAGGGCCACAGGCAGAATTTGGGATTCTGATACTGTGACCATGAGAAGGTTCCACAAGTGTCTTTTTTATAGTAAAAGACCACACAGCAGGTGGGAAATTAAAGGGATTTTACAGTCTTGAGGTTAGACCTTGAGGAAAGTCAGAGGAATTTTTACAATCTTGAGTTTGGGCCTTGAGTCACAGTACGTTCTGGGTTCTACAGATTTTGATTACAGGGTTTTGGTGAAAGCCCGAGGCTGTCTTGACACAGCTTCTTCCCCCATAGCTGAAAGGAATGTAAGGCAAAGGGCCCGGTAGAAGCAACTCTTAAAAGTTAACCTTTGTCTAAAGCAGCTGTCAGCTCCAAATCCCATAGAATATGTGTGTAGGCTACAGGTGTCACGATGCAGCAGGCAAGGCCTTTGGAGAGTTGGGAGCCAAGGTGCCCCATGGCGGGTGAGGCAGACAAGCCATGTAGACGTGGTGGCGGGCTGCAGAGTGGCACGTTGCAAAGTCACTCACACCCCAGGCACAGCATCCACATGCAAAGAGTTTATTATAGAAAAATAGAGAGAGAGAGAAGAAGAGAGGAAAAGAGGGACAGAAGAGAAAGGGAGGGAAGGGGAAGTGGAGATGTGCACACCTCATGGTGGAGAAGGGAGGAAGAGAGGACACAGAGAAAGTGGAAGGGAGGGGTTTTCTTTTTTAAAGGGGACTTTACATCAGGACACAGGGCGGGTCCCCAAGGGGCGGGCCAGAATACCAACAATAGGCATACAAATTTTCACATTCCTGGGCTCTTCACCATCTTAAGTCAAATCAGGTATTTATTTGCTACTCCCACAAGTTCTGTGCCACCCATTGCCTTAGCTTATTTTACCGGCAGGAGAGAGTGTAGGTCAAAGGTTTTATGGCTGGGTTGGTGTTGACATTTCTCTTTTGGTAGCCTGCAGAGTATCTATCCACACCAAAGGCACTAGAATGTAAGGATGAAGGCTCCATGTAGGCACCAGCTTGACTTCTCCATCTTTGAGTGGTGAAGGTGTTGTCCTTGGCAATGGAGCTCTGTAGTCTGTTTTCAAAGAGCAACTCATTGTCTTCGCAACAGCTTGGGCGTTTTGAGGATTTCCCTAGGACCCCCTTGGCCAACAACTCAATTGAATGCCACCCAGTCCTGTTATTGGAAGCCTCATTTGGTGACAACAGATAGCTAGTTGAGACTCCATACCCCCCATTATTAGGAGACCTCATTAGGATCATCATCCTCATCATCCTTCATGTATTTTAGGAACTTTCCACTGCACTAGGTTTCTATATCATCTCTCAAATGCCCCTCAATTCCAGCTGGCTCTCCTTGAACTCCCTCCCTCAACCCTATCTCTCCTCCCCCTCCCTACCCAATCCTCCTGTTCTCACCCTCAACCACCCCCAATCCACCCATAAAATCTACTATTAGCTGCCGTTAAGTAAATGATAACCAAGTTACAATCCATAGACCCAGAGATATTAGGTATAGAGGAAGCATCTGGGGTGGAGAGAATGACACATGGATCTCCCTAGGAGACTGACCTTGATTTTCAATTTGACAGGATTTAGAAACACCTAGAAAACAAACACCCAAGAGTGTGTTTCCAAAAGAGGTTTAACTGAGGTAGGAAGACCCACACAGGATTTAAGTCACGGCATTCATCTCCCTCTGCTTCCTGAATACAGGGAGCATGTGCCCAGCTGCCTCACATCCCAGCGGCCATGCCTTTACCACCATGCTGGACCACGCCTTCAAAGCACAAGTCGAACAAGTCCTCTCTCTCTTATTGGGTTTTTTGTCTGGCATCTTGCCACAATACTGGGAAAAGCACCTGGTGTCAATAGTAACTCTGTTACTATTTTAAATAAGGTTCTTCTATGTCATAAGACCAGCATAGCTTCTAGTACATGCTGTTGTTCCTGAGCTGGCTGGCTGGTTATCTCTAACCTAATCAACAGAAAACATAATGGCAGGGTCTTAGGTAGCCCAGGTTGGCCACAAATTCACTATGTAGAAAAGGGAGATCTTGAATTTCTGATCCTCCTGCCTCCACCTCTTGAGGTATTACAGGCATGTACCACCATGACTTCCTGATGTAGTGCTTGGGCTGAAACCCAGGTCTCCTGAATGCTAGGAAACTGAGCTACGTCCCTAGCCCATGATTTGCTCTTAACTGACAAAGACACGTTTCCTTTTATAACTCAAGAGGACGGCAAGTTTTTGGTGCCATGGTTTAGTCGCAGAGACGCTTTATCCTCTCGTGATACATGAGGTACTGGTCTGGTCCACCACACGTGTACAATATTGTACTCTCAGGACCCGGAGGAGAGGGAGACTAGGCTGTGCAAAGATTCTTCTAGGGAAGAAGTGAGCTGCTGTGCTGCTATCAGCCACACCAGGGGTAGAAATGAGAGAGTTCATAAGAAAGCTTCCTCACAGGGCCAGGAAGAACAATAAAAACAACAAAAACAATAAAAACAAAGCATTCGCCATCTCTCCTAGAAGGCTCGGCCTAAGGTAAACACCTACGTCATTTCCTTCCCTCCCTCCTGTTCCCTCTTCCCTGCTCTCCCCCTTCCTTGTCTTTCTAGTTAGCCTCCTTGCCTCCATCAAGACTAAAATTCAAGCCAGATCATAGGACTTAATGTTTGAAAGATTTATAACAAATAATAGGGAAGAGATGGAGGATGGATGGATGGATGGATGGATGGATGGATGGATGGATGGATGGA
>CABHPR010133798.1:3577-18923 GCA_902168415.1 Peromyscus melanophrys
TATATATATATATATATATATATATATATATATATATACTCATATATGCAGAAATGTACATGTCAAACAGCCTAGGAAAACATGTAAGTCCCTACCATCTGAAATCTATAGAAATGAGGGACACACCACAATAGCTACAACCAAAATATAATTACTACAAACAAATTCACAAATAGTCAATCCAGTAACAAAAGCTAATTATTAAATAAAATACATTCTTTATCTATTAAAATGGAAATGATGGAAAAAGAATGACATTGGCCAGGATTTAGGAGTCATACAATCACATCACCAGAATCTCATGCTGGTAGAACCATGCACAAAATACTTTCTAAAGGAAAACTTAGAAGTATATGAAAATGTTTTGAAAGTATATTTTTATAAGCCAGAAGTTCTTCTACTAAAATTACTCATTTAAAAACATAAGTTATTTCAAATGTTTTAATAGAAAATTGATTGCATTGTTTATAATTGAGAAAAATTTAAATCCTAAATATCAAGAAAAGAGGATGGGTTAAATAAAGCATGATACAAATATACAACAAAATACCATGTAGGCATAAACTATGTTGTTGAAGGGGCTGGAGATGTGACTCCATTATAGAGTTCTTGCTTAGCATGCTCACAATCTGCATTTCAATTCCTCTGCATTAGGGGGAAAAAGTGAGGCTGGAGAGACAGTTCAGGGGCTCAAGTTGTGGTGATATATTGTATACCCTAATAAATTTGCCTGAAGATCAGAGAACAGAACAAGCCACTCAACTAACATAGAAGCCAGGAAATGGTGGCACACACCTTTAATCTTAGCACTCAGGAGGCAGAGATCCATCTGGATCTCTGTGAGTTCAAAGCCACCCTGGACTACATGAGATTGATTCAGTCTAGGAGAGAAACAGAGCCAGGCAGTGGCGGCACACACCTTTAATCCCAGTACTTGGGAAGCACACACGCCTTTAATGGCTGGGTGGAGAAAGGTATGTAAGGCATGAGAAGACAGGAACTAGAGGCCTTTTGTCTAGGCTCTTAGGGCTGAAGCCTTTCAGCTGAGAGGACCCCTTTCTGGCTGAGAACTCAGAGACATTCAAACAGAGGATCTGTGGAACTGGCGAGGTGAGACGTGGCAGTGGCTTGTTCCTTTGTCTCTCTGATATTTTAGTATTTACCACAGTATCTGGCTGTGGGTTTTTTATTAAAAGACCTTTAGAAATTTGAGTTACATCAAGTTCTTGCTGCATAAGCATGAGGAACTGAGTTTGGATCTCCAACACCCATATAAAAAGCTGTGAGTGGTAATACACATCAGTACCTCCAGTGCTGGTATGTGAAGATGGGCAAATATTGGAGGCAGGGGTTGCTGACTAGCCTGTCTACCCAAAACAGAAAGGTTTGGTGAGACACCAAGTCTGAAAAAATATAGAATGGAGAAGCAGAGCCGGACAATGATGGCACATGCCTTTAATCCAAGCACTTGTGAGGCAAAGGCAGGCAGATCTCTGAGTTTGAGGCCAGCCTGGTCTACAGAGAGAGTTCTAGGACAGCCAAGGCTACACGGAGAACCCCTGTCTTGAAAGAAAAAAAAAGAGAAGATGGAAAAGCAGTTGAGGAAGACAACTTGATGTTGACCTCTCATCTCCATACACATCCACATGAGTGTACCCTCACATACATATGCACCTGTGTTCAGAAATGTATATGCCCACACACACAAAAATAAGTGAAAGTAAAGTATTCTTGTATGGGGTTGCCACTAAATACCACTGAATGAAAATGAAGTAAGGATTGCCAGCTTATGGCATGTAAACCACATAAAATTAAATGAAAAAGCAATCACAGGCATAAACTGATCCTATTTTAATAATTTTTTAAATGTATGTTACAAGAAAAAGCCTAGGGTTTAGACAGTTCTACTTTGCTCATACAACATGCATGTATTAATTACAGCTTCCACAGTCTCGTTAAGTAACACTATGCCCTCAACAGCACAGTTCACATTTCAGTTAACATAGTATATCTACATGTTCTTACATTAAGTATACACTTTGCTGCTAGCTCTTCAACCCTTGAATCACTGCATAACTAACAAATGGGAGTTTTGATCATTGGCTGACCATGGTATTTCTTTCGTCTATCAGAGACTGGCTACTGAACACTCATGATTGAACACATACACAGACATCAAAGTGTGTGGTTATGATACCTTCATGTCTCCTCATGATAAATCCACTTGGCACAGATAATCCCAAAAAGGGAATTGGCCAACTAAGATGAAAGTGGAGCACACAAACAAAAGATGGTGCTATCAGAAGAAAACTCTGAACCAAAGGTAAGGAACATATAGAAGACATCCAGGCCAGTGGAATGTTGACAATGCTTTCACTCACCATGTGAGGAGCTCTGGATATACACAGGAACTTAGTGAAGGCAAGATCATCAACATACATGAGGAAAGTAATAAGACAACGACCATGAATTAAAGAAAATCAAGAGGCTATTTCTTGCTACGAATAGCAGAAGAAACTAAAAAGCAGATGCTGATCCAAACTTAGAGAGCATGGCATGGTCACCAAGAGAAAAAAACAAACTTGATGTCCCATAAGATACACCATTGTGAGAAGGCAAGCATTATTCACTAACCTAGTAAGATGTTATGAAGGAAAAACCCACTACATTCTTGATGCTTCTGATGTTTTAAATTATTACAGACTAAATAAATATTAAGTTTTCCCCTCCAATTTTCCAGTACCTTTAGAGCCAACATCAAGAGATCTTAATGATTTGAAAATGTTTGGGGGGGAAATAGCCTTTCCCATAGACACTGAGGGTGCTCTGGGCTCATTCCAGCTTGTCTGGTCATTGTGTTCAGGTGTGCAACACTGGGCTACTGTACAAGCACCACATCTATCTACAGGCATATTTACACTTAACAAGTATATGCTAAATGTTACAGGGTTTATTCCTAGCACTTGTTTTCTTCCATTTGCTTTTTTTCTAAAGCATGAAGTATGTATTACTATTCATGCATTCATTCAGCCAATGTTGACTGAGCGCTGCCGGCTCTCTAAGTGGGTCTAGCTTCAGGCTCTACATATTAAACAGAACTCTGACAGAAAGAGCCCTGTTCCCATCGTGCACGTAGAGGAAATAGACATCAGCTAAGCAACTGATTAATTTGTTAAGTAAATCAATAAGTTCACACATGAACAGAGAAAAAAATATGTGTTGAGTGTAAGTGTTTGCAGAAAATTAAATTAAGGCAATGGAATGCATATTGAGACAGAGTACAATGCCTTTGTTTTACTTCTACGATTAGAATAAAATGGCTCTGAATTTTCTCAATGTCTCAAGAAGAAATGTGTATATATATATATATATATATATATATATATATATATAAAATGTCTTAGGATTTTTGTGTAAAATATTTACGATGCCTTTCTAATCACAAAATTGGAGGAGGTATTATATATCAAGAAGGCACGAAATGATGAAATGACCAGGATGCTCATGCTACTCAGCGTTTAGTCGTCTTCATCAGCACGCTGCTTCTAGAACTGGTAATCACAACTTGTTACCATCATTTCACATCAGCGATCCCAAAGGCAGCCAAGAGCAGTGGCCCACGCCTTTCATGCCAGCACTCGAGAGGCAGAGGCAGGTGGATCTCTGTGAGTTCAAGGACAGCCTCGTCTACAGAGTGATTTACAGGACAGCCAGAGCTACATAAGATTGTTTTTTGACAAGATCTCAAACAACAAACAAAATCCCAAAGGCGGAAGGGGAAGTCTAGATTTAGATAACTGACTGACGTTTTGTACCTTCCTAGAGATGTGAGGTAGGCTTGTCCTCCCTTCTAGCACAGGATAATAAATGGGGTTTTTGTTTTGTTGTTTTGTTTGTTTTGTTTTTAGTGTAAATGACAGTCTACTGCACTTAGGGTCACATTCCTGTATGGCACTTGTCCACAGAACACGACTCTCTGGCCTGGCATTGCCGGTGTAGGCAAACACCAATTTCTTCTAGCCAGCAACTCATGGAGGCTTCAGCAGAATGTCAGGAACAAAGTCACATACCCCCACATTAGTCTCTAGGTGCCATGCCTAGGTGAACTTATTTGTTAAATACAGACCTGTGAACAGCCAGGATAATAAGCCTTTGGGGAGCAAAATACCAAAATTCTGTGTCATAAATTAGCATGTTGGGATAAGGAATAAAAACAGGAAACAGCAGTGCACTGAAATACGAATACCGACTCTGGACCCAGACTATATGTGCTTGCATCTCATACTTCTTAGCCCTGGGACCTGAGGCATGTTTACTAACCTCTCTGTTTTTCAAATTCCTCACTTGCAACATGGGATGATGGTGATGATTATAGAGCCAAAATTAGTCCTGATACTTGCCAATGCTACTAGTATAAAAAAAAAAAACTACCATGTAGATATGGCTGTAAGAGCCATGGCAAGTTGTAAATACATAAAGCGGCAAAGGAAGCTGCCAAAGGTATGCATGGTTTATTTCAATGAATCAAGAAACTTCAGGAATGGAATACAAAGTGTACCTGCTTTATCAGAAACGAGAACAGGGGGAATAATAAACCCTTTCATCCTTTTGGACCCAGGCAGCAGGTATGTCAGAACACTGTCCTGTATTCCATCCAAAGGAATTGTGATCCTAAGTAATAACTAAAATAACGTCATCATAAAAGGGAATGTGAAGAGCAAACAGTGGTTCACAGGGAGGAGGGAAGAAAAACTGACAAGCAGCTCGGCGGCATGTCCTGGAGAATTGAAATTGATGCTTCTTCTCAGTGTCAATTTTCCACTAATTCTGTCTTCTGGTCAGAACACACTTTGGCCTCCTGTACAACTGCAGAATTTCCCAGCAATTCCTACATCACTCTGTTGACATCTGACCGGAGCCTACATGCAGAATGACAAGCTGTCTATCAGGGTTAGTGGGAGACATGTGCTCCTAAGCTCTCTGTGACCAGAAGGCATACAAATACATGGCAGGAATGTCCCCCATACCATTGGTACCCATGGCAGGAATCACTTGCTTATCAGCACATCCGTTGCTGATGAGCCTGAACTTCACCTTAGAGTTCATCTGAGCAGTCAGTATGCACCAATCAGACACAACATGGGAGGGCCATCATTCATGCGCACTTCAGTTTGTCTTCGTACCACACTGGTCCCATACACATGGATGTCCACCTTGTCTCCCACAACAACTCAGAACTGTCTCCAGAGTATGCCTGCCTATTTCACGATCTGTTCTTTTATTTCTTCCTAGAGGAAACATTTGAAAACGTTTCCTCTCCTCTCTTAGTTTTTCGGTTAACAGTTCGAACTTTATTATGAGGCGACTGGATGCTGACTGGATTTGAGGCCTGCTCCAGAGGAGGAAATTTCATGCATGATACTATAGAATCATGGTCAAAAGCCTGGCTGAGGAGGTATTGTTATTTGGCTAAATGGACATGCTGTTAAGTTGTCTGCTAAATATTTATGCATATACCTATAAGCATGGGTGACTCTCAACTCAATCAGAGAAGCTTCTTCTTTGCAGTGGGCAGTAGTCAATGATGCAGAACTAGTCAAAATTCTGAGAGGAAGAGATTGAGTGCTCATCCCTAAATCACCATTCTTCTAAACACACCACCACCATCGCCATCACCATCATCACCAACAACATCACCACCACCACCATCACTACCATCACCACCAACAATACCACAACCAATACCACCAACATAAACATTACCAGCATCACCATCACCACCAACACCAAAACTACCAACATCACCATCATCATCATGACTCAGAAAACTTGCAGAAAAGGCAAAAAGGATTTAGGAGACAGGTTAGAACTGGAATTCAAAGGCCAATTCTAACTGTATATAAGATCACTAAATTGTGTGGTACAGACAGACTTTGTATATGTAAGAGATTTTTGGTCTAGATAATGTTGGTGTGTAATTTTTTTTATTTCAAGGGTTGTATTCAAATACAGCTTTTAAAAATACAAAAATGAGTAATTGACACATAATGAGGAGGAGTTCTGTGAAATGTAAACTTCTGGACTAGCTAAGGCCATTGCACAAAAGAACTCAAACTGGCTGTGGTGTCCTGAACAAAACCAAGCCAGCATCAACAGGGGAGGTGCTCTTCAGGACCCACCTCGTACTGAGGAGTTATTGGCAGTTGACAGCCAGTCAGTGAAAGAGACTCATTCTGTTTTGAATGTATGGCCACTGGCAGACTTCTCTCCTGGCAGATTTCATATTCACTAGCAGATGCACCAGTGGAGGGCCCCTACCCAAACACAAATGGACAGTACTAATGGGGCTTAGTGGATTCTATAAAAAGAAAGAAAAGCTATGAGGTTGGGAGGGTGGCATGTCGGGAGAAGTCAGGAGAAGCTGAAGGGGACAAATGAGGGGTGAATATGATCATGTTTCACTGCACTTATTTATGAAATAATTCTCAAATATCAAGAAAAATTATTATTAGAAAGGAAATATTATAAAAGTTAAAAAAATAAAAAAATTTTAAATGAAGATATCCCACCAAAATGGCTTATCTGTGATATCCCATGTGGAAATCTATCACTTTGCAAGATAATTTTTAAGATAAAAATATGGTATTATTTTAGAAATAAATAAAAAAGAATTCTAACTTTTCCAATAACCCATGCTAGCCATTCTCAGAAAAAGGGAACTTTCCTTTATGCTGGCCCCAATAGCAACAGTAACAAGTGCCCAAGGTCCTTCTTTTGAACAAGCACACAACCTGCCCTGTGTTGCCTAGCTTTGTAGAGGTGACTTCTCAGCCAGTCTACCCTCCTCCTGGATGGCAGCCTGTGTTTATATGCCCTCCCTCAGAGATCATCACAGAACTATGCACACAGTTGTTACTTTCTACATTGAATTAATAAATTAAATATGGCTGACTAGAGCTTGACTACATCCAAGTGCAAAAAAATACAACCATTTGCAAAGTGAACCTTCTATTCTAAAAGTAGTTATCTAAGTTTTGGAGAGTGGATTTAATCTCCCCTTCCCCTTAGTCTACTTTTTCATTGCCTGCAAACATGAAAACACAGCAGTCATTCAATGTTGAATAAGCACCAAATAAAACAAAATACAACATAAAGAAGTAGTTTTCCTCTACTGTAGTAAAGCACCCCTGTCCCCAGACAAAGCATACCAATGTCTATGTCTCCATTACAGTGTGTACACACCATCTCCTCCATGTCTTCATCCTTGCTGCATTTGGTCTGTGCACCCCTCAACTAAGCAAATCCTCCCAGCTCATCCCTCACCCAAACAGATGTTGAAGCCTACCTTGGGAACAGTCAAGTTATGCAAGAAGGAATAGAAGGAGAAATTCGTAAGACAACGGAAAAATGAAAGCATAAACAGTGTATGACCTGACCCAGTTCCTCAGAAGAAGTAATTGTGTATGGCTTCTCTGTGTTTTATTGAATCAAGTGCTTCCTGGAAAATGATGACATAGCAAAATGGAAAATGGGACCCGGAAATAATGTACCACCACTTTGGTAACATAAACACAATCAATCACCCTTTAGGATTCAGAGGAAAACTAGTTTCAGGCTTTCCACTTCCTAGATACTAAAATCCACCTGTGCTCAAGTCCCATTCATAAAGTGGCATTGTACTTGTATATAGCCCACACTCATCTTCCTCTCCATTGCTTTTCTTCATAACTCAAGTATTTATAATTTCTAATACAATGAAAATTCCATGCAAACAGTTGTTGCACTGTGCTATTTAGGGAATAAGAAAAAGGTCTGTTTAATCAGATACAACTATCACAGACATCATCATTTCAATACATGGAAGTTAAATCCTGTCACAGAATATGTGGCTATAAAGGCATAACCATATTTGTTATCGTCCAAAATATGTCATATGCTATAATACTTATTAAAAAAATATGAAGTATTTTATAATAAATGTCTCTGTCCTTGGGAATTCGCCAATGAGAAGATAATGCATGACAGAGAAATGCTACCAGTAAAAATGTACCAGGTGGGGTTGGAGAGTTGGCTCAGTGGTTAGGAGTACTACCTGCTCTTACAGAGGACCTGAGTTCAGTTCCCAATAACCATATAGTAGCTCACAACTCTACGTAATTCCAGTCCCCAAAGTTCCAATAGCCTCTTCTTGCCTCGCTGGCTATTATGCAAAGTATTATTCATATACACAAAAAAATAAATAATTCAAAAACATTATAACATAATGTGCAATAACTAATATGTTTATGCCAGGTGTTGTGTGACCACCTAACAGTTATACTATGTCAGGTATTACATTATTATGTCAGTCATTTTATATAAATCTGTATCATACCCAGGAAAACAGTTTTAAGATGATAAAGG
Organism: Peromyscus melanophrys; assembly: GCA_902168415.1. Classification (NCBI taxonomy): domain Eukaryota; kingdom Metazoa; phylum Chordata; class Mammalia; order Rodentia; family Cricetidae; genus Peromyscus; species Peromyscus melanophrys. The sequence continues at coordinate 11,981 of CABHPR010133798.1, forward strand.
GCTTCACTAAGATCACACGAGCCAATGATATGACTTCACCCTCCCACCCCGTGCTATTCCATGCCCACTTCTTAGCCACCACACTCGTGTTTTTAAAAAGAGAGTAATCAAAAGAAAAACATGGTCAGAGTGCCATATGAGCAGTACAGACAGCAATGGATTAGATTTCAGAAGAGGCAGAAATTACCCTGGCATATGAAACAGTCCTAAAGTAAGTTAATTGAACATTTGGTTCATTATCCATCCAAAACAATTTGTGAATGTGCCCTTTATTCTCAGTCTGGGAAGCATCCCACTGTGGCCACCCTGCGGGCTACCAAAAAAAATGTTTCTAATAGGAATAATGGTCATAATGAGCAATTCATTCTGAGAGGGCAGGGCTCCATACAAATTCCCTTCTGTGGGTTAAACGAGGACTTCTGCAGTTCACCCTTTCTCGTGAGCAAAGTCCATAATCTAATGAAATCTTAGCTCTCAGACCACAGTAAGAAAAAAATAACCTCATTTAAGTTATCAGTGTGCTATTGTCAACTGGTTTACACAGTTACTATTTGAAAATTCATTTTTGTTGTTAGCTGGTTTGTTTGTTTTAAAATTGGGTCTCCCTGTGTGCCTAAGCGGCCTTTAACTGACAGTCCTCCCCTCAGCCTTCAGAGTTCTAGGACTAAATATTCATTTTTTTGTTCCTCATTCTGGGATCAAAATTTCAAGGTAGATATGACAGCCATTAAACCTTCCATAAGCTGTTTAATTGCTAAGCCATTACAGAACTCTAAAAATACATTTTTATAGAGGTAAGTGGTAGATATGATAGGTAGATGTATGTACAATATACATGCATCTCCCCTTCCCCTTCCCCTTCATCTACCTTTTCATTACCTGCAAACATGAAAGCAGGACATGATATACACACATCCATGTATACATCTATATACATATATATTCCTCAAATTTCATCATCACATTTATAAGAAATAATTAAATCAACAAAATTTTATAAATCTACAAATGGTTAAAACACACCAATGTCAGTCGCTATTAGTCTTGTCCACTCAGCACCTTTAACTTCTTCTCAAAACAATACTCCAATTTCCTTTGGAAAAGTCGGATTTGTACTTCTAAGTTCTTCCACTGGTTTGGATATATGGTCCAGGTCTGTGCAATGAACATATCAAAACTCGGGGTGCCCCTGTTGTTCTTGAGTGGCGATTTTACCTAATAAAAGTAAGCTGGGGTTATCGAGGGCCAGCCTTTTGCTGACACTCTCAGGGATACAGCTTCACTTTCAGCTGAGAGACTAGATAGCATTAAATGCTATGAAGTACAGACAGTCATCCTACATCCATCGAAAAGGCGGCTGCTTGAGAATAAATCAAACATGAGGCAATACAGAACCAAGCAGAGGCCGCTTCCTGAAGTCATCCTGGGAACACTTGATTCAAGTCGTATTGGAAATCAGTTTCTCTGCAATCCATAAATAAGATGCATCATCAAAATAATTAAATTGAATAATATTTTATGGAATCCAAGTTTGGGGGTAATCTATTCATTAACCTACTGTACCTCAGCCAATCTAAAAGAAAAGTTACTATCTATTTATATGCTAGCAGGTTACATAGGGAGATTAGATGGTTACTTTTTCTATTTCGAATTACCCAATAAACTGAAACTGCCTGGTAGCATTCATTAAAAAACAGATCATTTTAAACATATGTGGGTATCTGTGTATTAATAAACTCACACTCACAGAAGGCTGGCAATTATGACAAATATCCTAATATTCCATGACATGATTATTCATCTGGAGACACTCAACAGCCCTAAGAATGTGGGTTTCAGAATCCTATCACACTGTCTCTTACTTAGAAGACGCTGACTCCGGCCCCAGCTGTACATCACAGCCCATGAAAAAATCCATCTCCACGTTATCTGCTTGGTCTCCAAGGGATGTTTCACACATACTCATCCTTTGGACTCCAAAAGGAGGCTCAATTAATGCTGTCTGCAAACACCCCATGATGGGAATACCACATTTCACACAGTTACAATGGAGCCAGCCATGCCACTCTCAATACCCTGCCAAGGATGTCAAGTCCCAAAGTTCTGGAGGACGCAATAATGAAATACCGAGTAACCAGAAAGTGAGAGCGAATGCCGGACCAGAGAGCCTAAATCGACATGACAAACAAGGGGAATTTAATAGGTCAGTACAGAGCTCAGAATGTGGTCTGTCCCTCCTGAACTCCTAAGTTACATCTTTTGACACCTACGACATGTCAGGTAAATTTCTAGAAAAAAAAAAAAGAACTCAAGAGAGAGGAGTTGTTACGAGCAGCCCCATTCATCCATATTTAAGCACTAGGCCTAGGGCTTATCTGCCTTGTTAAAATTAGGAGGCCCTGAGTGCCCTGAATGCCTGGGTAATCATTCCTTCTGGTTGTTGTTCGTAACTTCCTCTCGTCTTTTATTCAGATCAAATTACTTTCTCCCAAAGGTCCAGCTATATCCAGACTCTTCCTTTCATGAATCAATAAATTCATTTTTGTTGTTGTTTGTTTATCCCAGTTATAATCCCAGGGTATTATGTCCTTACAGGACTTACTAATTCATAATGTGTGTAGAAAAAAATACCCAAAGGATATAAATTACATGCTAACAATTATCACCTCTGCAATATAAAAGTATTGATGGTTCTTACTTTCCTCATTTTGTTTATGTGTAAGTTCTAACTCTCCTAAAATTAACATTTATGTCATATTGATACAGAAAATAAACCAATTAGGTTTTAAATTGCTAAATTGAGAACATTCATGTCAAATTAGTACCAGACACTCCCCTAAAGTAGTTGAGACTACATAACTCAATTATCCTCCTCAACAGCCAACACAAACACAACCCCACAGCGCTTGCCTTTACTGCTATCTAGGGACTGGAATAGCCAGATCTGAAACACACAAGACTGGCCATGGTTCTGAAAGTTGGTGGATGGAGCAGCTACAAAAGGCCATGGACACAGAGCAATGGGCTTGGAATGGAAGGCCTCTGTAAGCATTACAGGAGCAATTTGGTGATTCAAATAGCTGAGAATACGGCCACTCAGCAAACTTCTCCTGAAAGATCCAAAGTTCCTTCCACATGTCTCAGCCACAGTGGAGATTTTCCCTGAATTCCCTCCTTCAACGGTTCGCTTCCTTTTGCTTGGCCAGAACTGTCCGTGATAAGGTTTAAATGATGAATCCCTCTGCTTGAGAGTGAATACATCAGCACTTTTTCCAGGTTCAACTCAGAGCAATTATCAGCACAATGTATACCCTGGGGCTTCTAAAGTCAGACTTGATTCTCATCAACACTGGGAAATATTCAAGATTCCCAAAATAAGCTCTACAGACTCACTCAAATGCAACTATTTTCTATACTGAGTAGCTAAATTTATAACTCCAATAATAGTGTCACAACTACCCTGTTAATGCTGCCATTAGATGTCTTTTCATATGTGGGTACAAAGAAGACATCCTCCTTCCTGCAGTCCCTCTTAGAAAATGTGTGAGCACAGAAAGGCACCAAGCCTTAAGGATTTTTCATGCTTCTGTCTTACCCTTGCTACCAAAAAATTTTACCCATCTTTCCTGGATAGAAGCTTTGAGAGATGTGGTTCAAAATGATCTATTTAAGTGCCAGCAAGATAGTTCAGTGGGTTAGGGAACCTGCCACCAAGACTGGCAACCAGAATTTGATCCCCTAAAACTACACAGTGGAAGGAGAGAACTGACTCCCACAAGTTGTCCTCTGATTTCCATACAAGTGCATGCATACATACATACACACACACACACACACACACACACACACACACACACACACACTCACATGCACACACAAAATAAAAAGTAAATGAATATTTTAATACATAAACAATCTATTTAAAGGGGGTTATGGAGATGAAAATATAAAAAAATTATGTATACGACTGCTTTTTCTTTATATAAAAAAGCGATATTCTTCACAGAGACACTGCTCTACAGATTCTGATAGGACTCTGGATGTAATAAGAGAAATGTCAACACAGTTCTACAATAAGCTTTTCTTCTTGTCTGCCTTATTTCTGTTCTGAGGCAAGGGTCCAAAATTAGTGGCAGTGATTTTCAACTTCTGTGAAGTTAATTATATTCTCAGCAAAGGAAAAAAATACAACAGGATCTCCAACACTTCCTACTATTTATTGATCTAGAACTTCGGTATAACGCTCATTGGCCTCATAATACAGCTGGAATGTCCACCTCTTCCAAAACTCATGTTCAAATTCAGTGATATTGGGAGATATGACCTTTAGACAATGTTAAGGCCCTCACAGCTCTGCCCTCAAGAATGCACCAATACTTTTATGGCAAAGATCCAATGCTAATGCCTTGCTTTCTTTTTTCTCCCGCTATGAGATCTCTTCCATCAAGAAAGCCAACACCAGATATGGGCATCTTATACTGGTCTTCTCACCCTACACAACTGTGAGTCGATACATTTCTGTCCATTATAAATAAGCCAGTCCATGGCACTATGTTCTATCATCACACAAAACACACTTAAGACACCTGGTTTGTTTACCTAGAAGATTTCATGATGCCAACCAATGAAACCCAACCAGAATTTAGAGACCATTTGTAAAACCTGAGTTCTACTAATAAAAAAAAAACAGCACAGGAAAGCCATGAGTCTAATGTAAGTTCTCCTGCTACTTCATTAAGCACCTTCTCAAATATTCAATAGAGATTTGCTAGGTTTATTTTTAGTAGATAATTAAGTGGGATCAGCTACAATTTTAGAAGCATTTTTAGGGTACAGAATTTTCATTTGTTATAGGAATAAACTTCATTCTAAATTATCATATCATTAAATTACACAACGCAGATGGAAAATAGATTAGAGTGATCATGTGGGCTTGCTGGGACTTTAAATTCCTATTAATGTGTGCTACATGCAATTTATGTAAGAGTAATGTCAACAAAAGTACAAAATCATCCCCTTCCACACAACACATCTTCACTGCAATCTTCACATGCAACAGCCCTTACTTTCTCATGTTAAAAGCCTGTGTACATCATTTCAAGTCATCTGGAGGCAGCTTCAGTTCTTCAGAGTGAGGTAAATGAATATTACTTCAAAAGAGATTGATTATTAACGGTTTCCTGTACAGAATGAACCTGCTGAGACAGTATTTAGTGACTTCTGAAGCTTATGGTAATATGGTAGGCATGGCTACTCCTTAATTGGGTGAAGGATGTCCAATTAATTAAATGTCAGTCATAAAACTTGGTTTGCCTTTGCCTTTTTCTAAGATAATCCCTTCTTTGGATCCATCAAGTATTAGTTTTATTTCGAAATGTATTTGTCATAAATATATTTATGATGTTCTTCAAGATCTGCATAAGCTTGGATTTATCTTTCTAAGAATTACATTCATAAAAAGACTTATGAACTTTATAAAGTGGGCATTCATCTGAAATTTGCCCTATTATGGGTGAGTATAAGAAAGAGCTACTGAAAAAGCAGGCTGAGAATAAAATTACAGAGTTATAAATTATTTACAGTAAATACCACCGTCAGCCCAGGACCTCCTACCAAGGCAGTGAAAGGTGCTCAGGCCTGATGAATGAGGTAACGCAAAATCTTTAATGTTAAGGTAAACATGAAGTATGCTCAGTGGGTATGTTAATATGAAACTGAACTAAAGGATGCGACTCCTATGGTATAGGATGGAGAGGGGAGTGGCTGCTTCACCGAAATAAGCTAACAATGACCAAACCTCATTGATAGTATGGTTAAAGTCCCCCAAAGGATCAAAAAAGTGTTTGCTGTGCCTTCTTCTCACAGCCCTGGGAATGAAATCTTTCATCAGCTGGAGAGGATAATGTTCTCAAGTGTAGGGTTCTACACCACCTTCCTGTCCTATGATGGCACAAGGCCTTTACGTCATGAGACAAAATAACCCCGTTAGTAGTAACCACAGGGAGAGGGATGGAATCTGAAATTTAAGACCTAGATCCAACAGATCCTGGCTCCAAATCTGCCTGAGGAAATCATCCCTCTTCCCTCTGACTCAATTTCTACATCTTTTTGTCATTAGTAACAGGAAGAGTGAAAAAATTATAGAATTTCCACTTCTGACTCTTAAAAAAAAAAAATCTACTTAGAAAGACAAGACTGTGGTGTTTCATTAAATGATCTACTGATGCACTATTCCCTCCATACTTTGGGTCTCTCCTTTGAGAATTACTAACAACTGATTTTCAATACAAAAACAAAATTGAGCCTGGGCATCACTGGGCTTGGGTGGAAGGGAAGAAGTAATACTTAAAGAATTGTACTATATATTTACCTGGTTATTAGTCAAAGGTATATAGTAAGTACTAACTAGCAGTATTTAGTTACCAGCTAAATGAATTTTTTTATTGGATTTCTCAATTGTGGCCAAAAAAAAAAAAAATCAACCCCATTTAAAGTGACTTTACTAAAGAGTTATTGCTGTGTAACCAACTAAGTCAGCCCTGAGTACTTCAGAGAAGTCACATGAGGGACAACGCACATGGTTAACATTGGAAGGAAGCTCCGGGGGCAGAGCACACACCATGATTCAGATAAAGGGAGGAATAACTAACGACACACAAAACTGACGGAAGTGAATCTAGACTGTTATGTAGGGGGAGAAAAGAAAACTTGGTATCAAGTTCTATTCAAAATCATCTGCCTTTCCTATCTGACCATGGATAACAACAATTTAACTTATCTATGAAATCAGTATGTTCTAAGCTAAATCAAAAAAAAAAGGAAGGAAGGAAGGAAGGAAGGAAGGAAGGAAGGAAGGAAGGAAGGAAGGAAGGAAGGAAGGAAGGAAGGAAGGAAGGAGAAAGAAAGAAAGAAAGAAAGAAAGAAAGAAAGAAAGAAAGAAAGA
>CABHPR010133798.1:20362-38713 GCA_902168415.1 Peromyscus melanophrys
ACACACACACACACACACACACACACACACACACACACACACACGGAGCTGGGCAGAAAATGACTGTTACTGAACTGCAAAAAACTTTTTCTTCAGATGCATCAATCAACTTTCAAAGGATACAGAAAAGACATTCACCACAGGGAATATCAGGTAGTACACTAACTTTCTAGGGTTGGTTACACATGCCTAACCTTCAGCAATGGGTATTTAGAAAAATACCCATTGGGCAGTTAGAAATGTAAGAGCAAGATCTACTGAGCCAGGGTAGAGGCACATGCATACCACCCGGCCCTTGGGAGGCTGAAAGGGAGGATTCACAGATTCACTCTAGATGACACTACATTACAGTGTCATCTAGAGAACTTAAAAAAAAGGGGGGGTGGGGCATGTGTTTTAAAATGCTCATTGCCACCATGGTGATTAGCTAACCATTCTGCTCTAAGAACCCATTTCCTTCATCTCCATTGTGGTAGAGCCACATCCAACAGATGTTTAGGGGCACATCTCTCAACAACATATCCCATTCCTGTTGAAAATCTTTGCACTTCCACATTACAAATGCTTGCAAATGAAGTTATTTGCTGAAGTCCAGAACGGTTGGAGAGAACATTTCCTTGTCGACTTCAAATGCTGCTGCTCCATTTCAAAAGTAAGGCAGTGAGCTAATAAACTGAAGCCCTCAGATGACATTCTGTCAAAACATCTGCAAGCGTTTATTTTGCTGCCGCAGTTCGGCTGAAAGCAGTTCCTACTGAGATACAGACACGGCTATAATGTTGATTCATGCTTTTGCGGCTTCAAAACTTAATGACCGTAACTTTTGTTTTTTAAGTGGTTTGGAATTACTAGCAGAATGCCACCTCCAACTGGTAAATACAGCAATTCTTGGTTTAAGTTGTTCTTAAAGGCCTCTTTCTCTGCAGCTCTGGGTCCTAACTGGTGCCTCAACTGTCCCTCATGCCTAGAAAGTGGGGAAATGCCACTGTCTGGTTAAGTGATGAAGACTAAAAAATAAGGCATCAGAGGGGCTTCCTCATTAAGTGAGTATTTTCAATTGAAAATATCTATGCTGCACTCGCTGAATCTGGCAGGGTACAAACCATTACGCGTATTATGTTATATTCAGAGAACTCAAGCATTCACCTAATCTCACAATAATCTCTGTAAATCTCTGACTTTAAACTTAAAGACTCGTGGAGGTTTCAAATGAAACAAATAGTTCCACATTTACTTTATTGTAAAAATATGTCTTTCTGAATATCCAGATGAAAGGGATTCTTCAGGTTAGTCTGTCAAGTGTCCCATCCCAGGAGCAGCTGGAGCCACATCTGCAAAGGCAGGTTGCCACCTCTGTCGGAGAAGGTCAACCCTGGTGTCCGTCCACACCATGGCCTCGCAATGACTGCACCTCAGTCCAGATTCGTGGGACTAACTCTCACGCATTCCTTTCAGTTTCTCGTCTTAATCAGGGCAATGATTATTCAATATCTCCTTTCTATTTTTCTGCTTTGCTTGGAAACACAACCCAAGCCAAAGCACTTTTCCAGTTCAAAATAGTTCACTGCCTTCCTAACCTAGGTGAGGTTTGAATTATTGGGAGAGTAATCTTGGATACATTAGCTCTGCCTAAGTCGGTGGTATTTGCCTGGGTCTTAGATTTGATTCTAATGGACACAGAAAAGAGGAAAAAAACAAAGAATTCTGTGGGAAAGGGAGGAACCTAGAAAAGTCAGCCAAATTTCCAGTCTCTCAAGATAGTCATTGTTTGGCTTGATAATTTTATAAATTCCAAGAAAATCAAACATATTATTATTTAATACTTTTGGCTTATCCGATGTCCCTTCAATTCCATGGATGAGTAAGAGATGACTATGGGCCCACTAGGTTGACTCACAGATTCTTAATGAGTATCTATTATGTGCAAAAATTCTGCACATACTAGAATGCTCTGGGATGAAGGACTTTATATTTCAAGGAAGACCCTACATGCCTGAATCTAATTACAATTGTGTTTTAATTTATTTATTCATCTAATAACATGTACTAAACTCTCATTATGTGCTAATCTCCTATGCACTGCCTCATAACAGAATAATATTGCCAGATTTATTTTACCTAAAGCACTTGGGAAGGCTACATGTGTGGGCTTCAGTAAACTGGAACCCAGAGCACAAAAATTCATAGAAAAAAAAGGGGGGGAAAGGAGACTATGGGCATATGTCTGGGATAAGTTGTAAAGGGCCCTAGATACTTTGATAGGGCATTTATAATGTATCCTGCACTACCAACAGGGAAGTATTGCAGGGAACGGAAAAAAAAAAGTTACATGTGTTTTCTCTTATCTAGTTTGTCTTCACAGACAGATAAATAGATGATAGAGAGATACATAGATACATAGATAGATAGATAGATAGATAGATAGATAGATAGATAGATAGATAGATAGATACACACACATACATACACACATAGATGATAGATGATGGATGCATACATACATACACAGCTGATGGATGGACAGACAGATGATATAGAAATACATTACACAAAAGCAGAAGTGGCTCTAGCTGGGGGAAGGAAGAGAATTAGAGAGTGGAGAAGAGGAATAGAGAAAGGTGATAGAAGGAGATGAACAAAGTACAACAACACATCTGTATGAAAAGATCAAAATAAAAACCCATTGTTCTGTACAGCAGCTGAAAACATTAATTAAATCTAAGGAAAGTATGCTTTAGAAACTTTTCTAGGAAAGTACCCCACTTGACATGGTGAAGGGCACGGTTCTCAGAGGTACCCTCCATGGGGAATGCACCTGTAAAGCTGTGGTCAGCACTGCATGCACCTTCCCACACTGGCTGTTCTTTGCATCTCAGCATCTTTGTTTTCTCAGCTGCACACATCTTGAGAGCTTTGCTGCTCTCTCCCATCTGCCGTCCTGCTTCTAACACATTCTTAGCATTCTTTCGCAATTCGACCAGAGATGCGTCCCTTCTATGTACCAGACAACACCTGATAAGAATACTTCCACAGATGTCTTCGCCTACCCAAACAGGTGAAGCTCACTTGGAGCAAATCTAAATCTAGCATTTCTTGCTACATCCCAGTCAGTGGTGATGCTGCTCCTGGGAGTGGCCTGGAGAGTGATCCAGAAAGCACAGAGCCCCATGCCCTCAGCTACTCTCACTACTACTCACCCTCAGTTACAGACTGAAGTACCTTTAAGGACATTTTCCAGATAATGAAGGCAACATCTATAGCAAGCAGTTATCCAAATAACACCCCTTTCAGTATTACCCAGCCCAGTCTAATGATCTGATTTTTCCAGAAATACATAAAACCACAGATTTCCAAGTTTCTGACTCTCAAAGGGAAGATGGTCAAGAGTCAATATTTGCACAAAGAAAATTTAGTTCATGGGGGTGAAGTCACAAACTACACTAAATGGGAAAACCCTAGAGTGGCGTTTCTCTAACAAGTTCCTTACCATTAAAATAGAATTAAGCACACATTTTTCTCTTAAATGCGTTAATGAAATGTACGCAATCACTTTAAGTAATTGCCACTCATTTAATGTTTACTGACAGAGTTTACAGCTAATTCACAAGCCATTTTCTCAAGTCTTCAGGCTTGCTTGCCCTTCCTGCTGCGTATTAAATGGCTTGTTAACTATTAATAAAGGAGGGAGGGAGAGAAGTCAAGATCTGGAGGTCACTTCAAAAGTTAAAGGAGCTGCCAAGCAGCATGCCAAAGCTTCTTGTGGCATTAACCAGGGCCAAGAGTAGACCATGGTAAGCAACATGCTACCTCTAAGAAGCACCTTCCTTGTTGCCACAGACATTCAGAATAGATGCAGAAAAAATAATCTATTTTTGCAGATAACAATGAGTATCGGCATTACCAATAAAGGCCTAGGGACAAAATAGTACCTAAATGAAAAATAAAAATTGTTCATATCTGTAAGTTATGGAAAGTAGTGATATTTAGTTCCATTTCATGTTCTCTGCATTTTTTTGCCATTTAATAATGCCAAGTACCATTGTTATCCCCACTTTACAGCTAAGGAAACTGAGGTATGGATGGAATAGCTAAGGAGCCTGCATAAGGTCAAACAGCTAGTGAGTGACAGAGCCACCAACTAAACCCCGGGAATCTGAGTCAGAGCCTCTGTCCTTACTCGCCCTGGTGACTGAGACTAGAAATAAGGCCTGAAAGAGACAGAGAAGCTATAGTAAACACAGGGAAGGAATGGTTCATGCTTTCAAACGCTCATCTAATTCACTCCAGAGAACCTACTGTGCGTTAGACACAGCTCCCAGTACTTTTGAAAGTAACAATACAAAGACAAATGGCAAAATCCCTTCCCGTCTCCTTGCTTAATTCAGTTGTCAGCGCCTTCATAAATCTTTCCCTAGCCCAGATCACCATTATTTCACTGTTCATACTGCACTGCAACCATAATTCAGCATATTCAATATGTGTTTGCCCTTCCTTCCTAGACTGCAGGCTGCATGATGAGAACTGCTACTATGCCTTTCCTGAGCACCTGGATTCCGGGACAGTGCACCTGGACACGCTGCCGTCCCCCAGCAAATGCTTGACGGAGGCAAGAACAGATCACACACACACACACACACACACACACACACACACACACACACACACACACATTCACACAAACACACCCACGAGAGAGAGGAGAGAGAGATAAAATACCCCGCTCTAAGACTGAAAGTGTAATACAGTTTATGTAAAGATGGGTAACAGGTCGAATACTCCAGTCTACTCCAGACTTCTGTCTAATGTAAACTGGTATCGTGCCAGTATTCTCTGCGACTAAAACTGCATGATTTAACATTTTATTATATGTTATAAAATATAGCATTTTGTTCACATTGCATTTTCCTGTTTCTTCTCTCATTCACTATGCTAAAGGCATGCAGGCAGTGGCTGCCACCGAGATTCTTGCAATTTGGTCTTAACAACATCCTCTGAAGTAGCTCAACCTAAACATCATCAAGTCCTTTGCCCAAAGTTGCACAGCTGGTAAGACACAGACTTGGGACATTGGCTCCAAAATCTCATACGGTGACAACCAGTTGCTTTGTTGTTGTTGCGTTGTGTGACTTTAGTTTTTCACTCTACCAATCTGAATCCAAGCTCTACCTCCTCCTACTACCTACTTGGCCTTGGGGGAAATCCTCTGACTCCCTCAAGACTCAGTTTTCTCATCTGCAAGATGAAAGGTTGAGAATGCACGGTAATAAGCATTAAGGGAGAAATGAAAGCAGGGTGCTATCATGTGATATGTATGTGACAAATAGGTATTTGGGTTAGTTTGTTGATAATTCAGCACATTTATTAACAACTAATATAGATAATAACATTTCTTTTCAGTGCTGTACCAAAAAAACGACAACTATGTTGTAATTTTATGTCTTGGTTAAGAAGATCCACATCCACATAATTAAAGTACAAATCAAACTAAGAAATGGCCATGAATGGGAACACCTAGAGATTAACATTTCTCTAAGATAACCCTTACTATCCCTGTTTATTTAGTAGAGACAATAAGGGCAAGGCAGGATGGCACACGGCTCTAATCTCAGCACTCTGGAGGCTATAGCAAGAAGATTCATGAGTTGGAAAACCACCTATGCTACTTACCAAAGCTGGTCTCAAGAAAAATATAGACTACTAGTGTTGCACGAATGCTAAATAGTCTTATAGTAAAAGCCCAGAGCCAGATATTGGGGTAAATGCTGAAAGATCAGAGGAAACAAGCCACAGCCACTTCTCACCTCACCAGCTCTTCCACGAATCCTCAGACTGAATGCTCCTGAATCCTCAGCCAAAAGGGTTCTAGTTCTATCTCCTCATGTCTTATATGCCTTTCTCTGCTCAGCCATTTCACTTCCTATGTCAACCTTCCTAGTGCTGGGATTCATGGCATGTGTGTTTCCCAAATACTGGAGTTAAAGGTGTGTGCCACCACTGTCTGGCTCTGTTTCTCTCTTAGACTGGATCAATCTCATGTAGCCCAGTGTGGCCTTAAACTCACAGAGATCCAGACGGATCTCTGCCTCATGAGTGCTAGGATTAAAGGTGTGTACCACCACTGTCTGACATCTATGTTTAACTCTGTGGCTGGCTCTGTCCTCTGTTCTTCAGGCAAGCTTTATTTCTTAGATTACAAATATATCACCACATACTAGTGTGGGAGTTCAACAGATGGCTCCACCAAGAGTACTTGTTCCCAGCACACATGTCAGGCTCACAACCACCTATAAATCGGTTCCAGGGGGATGCCCAATGGCCTCTTCTGGTCTCCCTGAGTACCCACATGAAAGTGGCACACACACACACACAGAAAATAGATGAATAAATAAATAATAAAATCCTCAAAAAACTAAAATAAAATAGACAGTAAATTACAATGGAAGAAAACACAAAACACCTTGCCTAAGGCAGAAGTAGTCACTAGTAATCTAGCACCAGAAGTTCGCTGCTGTCAAACGACTGAATGAGAACACATTACAAATGCTTGCTTGCGCTCTAAGCATTTTTTAAGCATTTCTGTGATGGCTAATTTGTCCCTGTTCTAATTAATGGATCTCCAGAGCACTGATAAAACATTATTTCTAGGTATGCCTCTGAGGATATTTCCAGAAAAAACTGGTATTTGAATAAGCAAACAGTAAAGTCGCCCAACCAACATCCAACCCATTGAGATACCAAATACAAAGAAAAGGTGAGTTAAAGGTGAACTGGCTCTCTGTTCAAGCGATGGCATTCATATTTTCCAGCACCTAAGTATCAGCACTCCTGGGTTTTGGCTTTTCAGCTCAAGTCCAGGCCATCCATCATTCTCACCACCACTCTTGGATTCTCAGGCCCTGGGATTAGGTTTTTAAATCAGATCAGACTTTCCTGATCTCTTCTGTGATCTGTATACAGCAGGAAATGGGGGCTCCGTGATCACCACAACTTTCATAATACACAAGAATGAGAGAACACACACACACACACACACACACACACACACACACACACACACACACACACACAGACCCTGTGAGTTTTGCACCCTGACTAATACAACTTCTAATTTAAAGGAGTCCCTATCCGGAGGAAAGATGTGAAGAACTAACTTAAAATGCAGGTTGTGTGGCACACTAGCTCTATGAATCAAGGCAAAATTTGGTTACTGATGGAATTGGAATGCAACAAATTTCTCATATGTTTGTCAATGGAGTTGAATTAAACAATACAGAAATGGACCCAGCACAGATCCAATAACTTAACAGTACTCAAACGATGTTGATGCAACCGAATCTGGGGCCCTCCAGAAAATCTGGAACACTTGCAATGCGGGAACATGTTGATGCACTTTTTCTTGTAGGTACCAAATAAACAAATGAAAAAAAAGAGCAAAGGGATATGGGGTGGAGATTTAACACCCTCACCTGGAACGTTCTAGCTGTGATTCTGTTGATATAAAACAGTCAGATTTCAAACCGACACACAATCCTATGATTTTGATCCTGGTTTATGATATTAAACTACAGCTTCCTGTTTCATACTGTCTCCAGGAGTGAACCGGGAGCCAGTAAGATGGTTCAGAGGGTAAAGGTGTTTGCTCTATAGACTGATGGCCTAAGTTCTTCCATCCCTAGAACCCAAGGTAGAAGGAGAGAAATGAATCCCAAAAGTTGTGCTCTGGCCTCCACAAGCATATGTACACACACACACACACACACACACACACACACACACACACACTTACACAAAAATAAATAAAATTAATATATAACCATTTTTGTAAAGTGAAATGGGATGATCATCAAACTACATTTTATTCAGGCATGTTAAAACAGCTATTTTCCAAGAGATGGTCCACGAGAAACAGGCTGGAAGACACAAAACGCCCTTAAGAAAAGCACTCTGCAAGCATTCTCACACAGCAACAAGGATGCAGGTAAAACCCTCGTGGGTATACTGCAGCCGTATGACATCAACCTTACGACTGTGAAAACCCTCATGGGTATACTGCAGCCGTATGACATCAACCTTACGACTGTGAACATTCCATGTGGACTGAAGTTTCTGTTAACAACCAACTGGCTTTTCTGCACTCAAGAGAAGCAGGATGCGAATAACTGACTTCCCCCAGCTATGACATTCCCTGCCTCCCTCCCTTCTTCTGCATCCTTGGACTGATATCTGCAATGTCCCCCTCCTCCATGAGCTATGTGACTGCAGATCACTACAACACTCACAGGAAAAAGGAGAGTGGAGGCAAATGAAGTCTGGTGGAAATTACTACAGAGAAAAAAAAAAGAATGACCTAGTCTAGTTTTTATACTTTTCTTTTATGACAGATGGTAAGCGCCATTTATTATATGATATATTGCAAACATCAAAAAATGATTACTACAAAGAGTGGCAAAGCTTCAGGAAACATGATGGAGCTTGAAGAAACAATCTGTCTAAAATCCATTTACTAAAACTCTGTGCTTGAATGGAATCTAAGTTTCTATTTTTTTCAAGTACCCTATTTGGACCTAACACAGCATCCGTCTTCTTCTCCTATACGGTTCCTGAGTTCCAACGTTAGTGATATCTCTGAGTTATATATCAACAGAGAAACAGTCACCTCACAAGGTCACTACCAAAATTTGTGTATCTTGTTTCAAAACAGGTAAGGGCCCACCCACCTATCCCACTGCAGGATGAATACCTGGTGAGTGTCACACTCTGTGTGCACACTTACTATCTTCTCCTCTGTGGTCCCTGGCTATCACATATTCACTCCAGCCATCTGCTTAGGCCAACTGAAATGTCTGCAAGGGCATTTAGACCCAATAACTATACTACACTCAAGATCCAGTGTGCACCTCTCAGAGCCTCAGAGTCAAGAGGTGAAGAAACACTCATCCCGTCAAGAAGACAGCCAGTTCACCACAGGGAGAGTGAGTGTAAGGCAACCCACTAGGCTCAAGGCTCACAGACTCATTTCCCTCAACTTCCTTTGCAATAAAGTCCACTGCCTTGTATTTCTAAAGGTCATCTTCACTAATGAGTATCTGCTTCCTCCACATGTGATGGAAGGGAGATAATACCATCGTAATCAAACCGAAAACAGAGCTGCCGGATTTTAGAACTGGGGGAGACATTAGAAAATAATACAGAAATATCATCGTGAACAAGAAAATAGGATGAGACTTCGAAGGATCTCTCCAGGTTCTGTCAAGATTAAAAGTAACAATCCTCTGCATCAGCAGCAGCAGCAGCAGCACACTCATCTTTCTCACACACACACAACATGCTTTATCAATTTAAGTCAGGTGTTTCCAAAAGTCTTAAGTATATTTTTTCCAGGGCGGTGATAGCTCAGCAGATAAAGCAGGTTGCTGCATGAACCTGAGTCCAACCCCCAGGACCCACATGGTGGAAGAAGAGAACCAACTCCTGCAAGGTGTCCTCTGACCTCCGCACACATTCCATGACATGCACACCTAGACACACACACACCTAGACACACACACACACACACACACACACACACAATATATAACATTTCTCAATTTGTTAACCTTTCTTTTGTAAGGCTGAGAAACTCATCATTATTTCCAAACCCCAAACACAGCCCCAATTCTTATCTACGTCTCCTGCACATTTCGATAGTTATCACCATCACTCCGCCTTAAAGCTGAAGTAAAATACCAACATCGTGCTGAGCAATATCACCTTCGATACAACACAAGCACCAAGGACCAAATATAGAAGGCAAAACTGGGACTGTGTCAGACTTCACACTAAGTGCTACTCATTTCCTCAGCACCTGTCTCCCGTGCCTGATTTCCTATGCCCTAGACAACAGGGTGGCTGGTCAAAGCCAGCTGGCCGAGGTCGTACATCCTTCTGCCACGTTTTGCCCTGTGGATAGCAAAAAAGAAAAAAAAAAGAATCCTTTAAATTCAACAACTCATTAAAAGAAATGATGCTCACTTAATGGATAGCTAGAAGCATGAGATGTCTTGCTTCAAAAACACACTGTGAAAATACACATAATAAAATAGGCTACTGTTTCCCTCATGCTGAAAACCAGAGGACATTTTAAAAGGTGGAGGAATTTCCAATTTAAGAAGAAGCAAACACAAAGCTAAAGCCAAAAGCTGAGATGAAACTGGCCACTGAATTGTGATGCTGGATGGATGGAAACTAGATATCGACTCATAAACAAATTTAATCTATACAAATCAGGGAAGATGAGGCTCGCCTATGATGGAGCCTGGGCTGTTTCCTACCGACACTTCCAGGATGAAGATGGCCCTAACACCCAACTGAGAACAAACATTTTCTAAGGTATCAAACTCTCCTGGGAAATGGGAAACACTCACCCTCCTCTTATACACTGTCTGCTTTTCACCTTTGCCCAAAAACCCACATAATGTATTCCAAAAAGTGTGACCCTATTTGTGCATTCAGTAACACAAAATTCTTATGATTGGGTTGTCACATGCAAGTCCTTACGCGTTGATATGAATCACAAAACACTATGAGGAATCGAACTCACTCCCTCCAGATGCAGCCTGCCAGCCAGATGCATACATCCAGGCTTTTCTTGGTTTCTGTTCACTGCTGCCTCCTTTCTCCATCCAGTGCCACTTGCAGAACCCAATTAGCGCTTGTGAGTTTCCTTAGCAGTAGCTCTTACACAAATCAACTACGGATGACCAAAGGAGGACGCGTCATGTTGATACATGTTCTCTTGGACTACGTCACCTAGCGTATCACACCAACAGTTTATTACCCAGCGAAGAGTACATGTCCCACAGTGACAATAATTAACATTTACATGGTTATTTATACATCACAAAATACCTTTAAATGTGTGGCCTCATACAATACTCACAAAGCCCACCACGATAGAGAATGAAAAGCAGAAACGGTCTCAGACAAGTCACAGTACGAATAAGAGGCAGAAGTAGAACTGGACCCAAGGTCTTCTGATTGTAAATACTATGGTTTTTATACTTCTATATTCTTTATATTTCTGTGTTGGTCCCAACTCATTATTTTTTGCCAAAATATGTTTGCATGTGCATATGTGTGCAAATATATATTTATATTTATAAATCAAACGAGAAATACAGATGTGAGAATAAGTGATAATCTTCTAAAAGAACAACCACATGCTAAAAGACATCATATGTGGGATATACCCTTTCCCAGAAGGTATACACGGAACTATATGAGCAGCAGTGTTCTAGGATAATAATGCAGTCAGTAAGCAGAAAAACTTGGAGTACACATCAGGAGAAGCAAGGTCCTTCCCTGATGCTGACGGCTGCCAGCACAAGTGCTGTACCAGCAAGCCCCTGGGCAGGGCACAGTTAATGCAGATTCTTCAAGGACTCTGTCCCACAGCCAAGCCTCTGGCTGGCTTTTACAAGGCCTTCTTTGTCTTGGGCCCCCTCCCAATACATGGGAAACCTCAGAATGTCTCTTGCCTCTCAGTGCAACTAAGCTGAGCCACTTGGGCTTACTGGCTCTGCCTGTGGCCAGTCAGTGGTGCCAAGACTTAGTTCCAGCACTTCTCAGTCCTGCAAACAACCTATATTTTGTAAGAACCTGTCTTTCTCTCTTGTAAATGGTTAAGGGATTTTTGCCTCTAGTAATACTTTAAAATCAGATGAGGAAACCAAGGAGGATAATTTCTTATTCTCTGCACTATTCTCTATCATCAGCAAGAGAAACTGGGGTCTGTAAGACAATAGAGCCACAAAGACATAATGCTTCTTCTTTCCAGTTTCCAACATGAAATAATGCAGAATTGTCTATGATCATCAACTCTAAAAAAAGTGCCAAACACATATATGAAAATTACTTTTTTCAAAAAAGAAAACATAAAAGAGATACCACATATAATCAGCAGAAATGGTGAAATCAAATTGGTCTCTCACAATCACTTTTTAATATTTAAGACATTTAATATGACTAATCATAATTACTGGCCCCAAAAGAGAGAATGCATACAACTCTGAATAAAAACAATTCTGAAGGACTATAACATTGCCATCTTCCCGGCATTGCCTTCAACCAACATTCTGTCTGCCTCTAAAAGGTAACAAAATTGGACTTCAGGCTCACAGTTGACTGACCATTATGTATGAGATATATCAGTTTCTAATTACTTCTACTGCAAAACACAGATGAACATCTTTCTACATGTACACTGACATGCAGGCGAGTCCACAGAGAAAGGCACAGAAGGTAAGTACAATGAAATTGAGGGAAGGAGGTGAGGAGAGACTTCCAGTCTCCATCATTTATGCTATATTATACTGGTTTTCTCCTCACATGGTTTGAACTATGGAAATAAAAACACATTAAGATTTTATTGTGTGAGATAAAGAAACAAAATGGACAAAAAAAAATTTAAAAGGTTTGTTTCACACTGGAGACATCCAAGACCTGAAAACAATCACCGAAGGACTCAACACCACAGGAACGGAGGCTGCGCAGACTCTGATGGATGGCCACGCTTCCACCTAAAATAAGTGACCTCACAGAAGCTTCCTCGAGTGGGAAGCAAGCAGGGTCAGCAAACAGCTTCATCAATTTTGAAGAATTATGGGAAGGAATGATTCAGTTTTATGAATGCCTCTTCTCCTAGGAAAATCCAACCTGAGCCCCCTAAAAATCTCTCAGGAAGGTTTTAGGAATGACCTGTGTTTCCAAAAGCAAACAGCAAGCCAATCCAGTGATCACTGAGCAAATGCATAGGATTTGCAGCTCCAGGATCTATCCTGGCTCCCAGGAATGAGAAAAAAAATCATTCACCTCGCTGCAGAGAAGTGCGGTTCCCAGTTTCAAACTCTAAGTATGTGACTCCTAAGGCCACTCATGCTACAGTGATGCTTCTAAGCCTCAGTCCTTTATCTCCAGTCTGTGGAGAAATGAGCGCTGTTCACTGCTCCGACCACTGAAATCATTTCCCCCAATCTACTCCAGCTAAATACTTCTGATCTGAACAAGCATGCCTTATTCCTTCTGCAAATCTAAAAGCTTCAATTTACATAAAGATAGCCAAGTAGACTCAGAAAAGGAATAAACTGCAAATAACTTATTTAGTGGAATAAAACTGAATTTTTGAGAGAGGCAAAAGGACTTTTAAAAAAACTGGCAACCTGTCATATTTTAAATTAAATATATTTTCCATGTAATATTTATAAACATTTTGGGCACTACTTGTTATTTACCTTTCATTGGCAGAAGAAAGCCAACTATTTTCAAAGCAGCAAGCCTGCCAGTTTAGTAAGGGACAACCCCTGTCTTTACATCCTCAAATCAAGGGCACGTGCATTTTCTATAATTAATGGCAAAATCTGGCTCACAGCAGTTTCAGGCGCCTCCCTTAAACTAAGCCAATCAGCCTTTGATTCGTCACGTGTTCAGGAATGCTCTCAAACAGGCACACTTGCTAGCTCACTGGAAAAGAAGTATCACCAAGCAGCTCACCACCATAAAAACATTTCAAACATGTTTTCTCTCTTTCAGGGCCAGTTGTAGACATATATTCTTCCCCCAGCCAGTCTCAACCAATTCAAAAAAACAGCCAAACATGAACTAACACCAACCCATGATCTAATGTGATGAGTTTAACAATGTCTCCAATAGCCTGGATCCCATGCCAAGAGAAATACAATGAACAGGTAATTCTGTGCAGATGAATCCCACACCTGTCAGTGAGAATCTTCCCCATAGCAGCCCATCAGCTTTGCAGAAAGAATCTTACAAACCAAGGAGACCAGCTTCTCCCTGAACTGCAAAGAAATATTACTGTTCATTTTACCTATTCCTCTGATTGCTCCATTTCCTTTCTTTCAGAAAGACATAATGTACTTCTGGTTTAAGAAAGGTTAGGCATGGAAACTACTTCTGGGGATCTTTTACAAGTTAAATTTCCCTTGCGTCCACTGTATGAATAATGAGCCTCACTTTTTTCCTTGGAATCTCTTTATCATGTGCTGTAATAATTGACTGTGTAACAATTACCTCAGCTTCCAATGATGTTCTGAAGGTTTACCCTTCCTACTGGCCATCAGTAAGAGGGCAGCGTACCAAATGAATCTTTTCAGTAAGAGTGCTCAGACTGAGTGACAGGAGTACACAATCAGCAGTGTCTGTCTAGGAAGTTCAAAACACTGAGCTGGAAAAAGAAGTTACCCCAGTGAACCCTCTAATTGACCCTGAAGACCCACCATTAAACTGACTTTGCAGAAGGGCTTCTTCATGTGACACTGTCAGACTATGGACTTAAGAAGCCTGCTCAGTAAATGTCAGGGGACTTGACTGGTGTCCAGCAAGACTTTGTTAAAGACATCATTTGTTATACACGAAGTTCTCTATAGTGCATTCTGGATTTTGTGTTGGTAACACTTGTGGTTCTCCTAAGTGAACAACTATTTCTAAGTCATTGTCTCTATGAATTAGGTGAGTAAGTTCTATATGTTGTCTATCGGGTAGAGGAAAAAAACAATTCTCTCTCTCTCTCTCTCTCTCTCTCTCTCTCTCTCTCTCTCTCTCTCTCTCTCACACACACACACACACACACACACACACACACACACACACACATCATTGTTCTTTCATGACTCTTTTAAAGTCTCTTGTTTCTTTCCCATTGACCTAATCAATTTATAATTTGGTTTGTATAATTTTAGTTTATATAGTAAGTACATCTTGAACCTTTCTACTCATAAAATAGAATAAAATTAAATAATATTGAGGTTAATTTTAGACCTTTTGCAAAGTATTGATTCAATGCAATATATAGACTTAACTGTACCACAGCATCTAAGAAGGTTCAAGAAGCAGCCCACTTTTAAACTAAGTAGTCAACTACCAACTTGGGTAGATGATCAGGAAAATTTAAAACCTATGCAATCCAAACACAAACACATTCTAAAGTTGGTGTGTCTAATGTACCTTTTACAAAGTAATGGAAAATTGGGCTTTGCATCAGAGAAATAATATAGGCATCTCAGGCTTGGCTGCAGATGCAGCAAGTCTATGAGAACGTTGAAGCGTAGCCTCAACAGCTTTAGCCCATAGCTGGTCATGGACAACCACCATCAGGCCACACCAAATATGAGATTTAGGTAGCATTCTTAACACTATCTTTGCCTCATTCCTTCTCAACTAGTCTTTGGTGACGTGATAAATCTGAAATCACATGTGCTTACCAAAAATACTTACCCAATTATACCTGTTAGGTCATGTAAGTATTGTAGTTTCAGTCATGTAAGTATTGTAGTTTCAGGCTTTATCATTGAGAATACCACTAATTACAAGAAAAGGAGGAGATTATATATATATATATATATATATATATATATATATATATATATATCATCTCTCCTTGAGTTATGAGAGAGAACCTTATTCTCTATAAAATCTGAATTTTCACTGTTTAACCTAATGCTTCAACTTACGCAGCTAGCCTGATGTTCTTTTGGCATAACATTAATTGTAGGTCATACATATTAGAGGTTTGATTCAAGTTTGACCAAATTTTATTTAGAACTTCATATAAATTGATGTTACTTATTTTGGTAAACTTTAACCTGACTCTTTCCATTTTCCACAATTCAACATGTAGTATTGTAATATCAACAAACATACGGATCTGGTCCTTTAGCCTACACCAAATAGCAGGGTCAATGAGGAGGCTTTCAACTGCTTCCTGGAGTTTGTTTTTCCCAAAGATTCTCCACAGAGCCAAAGAAGCCAAAGAGTTCAGCTCCTCTCCCACATATTACACCAAATCACCTGATTTATTTGCATACTGTGAGAAATCCAACCCCAGTTTCTTCCTAGGGTGATCTCACAATTTCCCTTGAAATACTGAAGACCTAGATGTCCAGTCATATGTGATAAAGCAATTACAGAAGGGATTTATTTATTAAACATTAATAGCCTGGTCATGCAGAATACCCAGAAAATCCCCATACGCGTTTGCACTGAGAATTGACTAGAAACAAATTTGTCCAAGCCTCCAAAGAGCCTTTCCCTTCACAAATGTGATAGAGCCTTCTCAAGCCTTCAATCCCCTTGACCTCTATGCTTCAGTTAGCAGCGTTGAAATTCTCTCCTCGCATGGTTTCCCTGGGTGCTCTCTGTGTTCTTCTGCAGCCTCTTTGTCTCATTTGCTGACTACTCTTTTTGTCTGCCTCCACCCCCTTGGCTGGCAACCGCTCCTAAGGTTCAAAACTTGGCTTTCGGCATTTCTCCCTCAGTATTCACCATACACTCAATTATGCTTACACAGACTCCTCAAAAATAGATGAACAAGTTTTAACCTCAAATTGTGATCCTATCTATAATTACTCGCTGGTCACCTAAGCTCTGACCTCCGACATCTCAAAGGCAACAGGTCAGAAATTGTGCTCATTGTTTTCCAGACTTGCAGACATTCCCAACATCCTACTCTAAACCTCATTATTTTGTAAGAACATTACAAAACGGCACAAGCAGTCTCCCTCCCACCTCTGACTATTACTCCAGCCTATCCTGGCCATTGCTATTTAAGCAATGATCAATAGCTATCATTCTCAGCACACTGCACATGGCCTTAAGAACCTAAAGCTCTTTCCTAGTGTCTGTGGCATCAAATCAATAATCAAATTCATTATAACTTTCCCAGATCAAGTAAATTCTCTGTTTGGCAACCCAGTGGGCTTGGGCAAACATTAGCATGCAACTTTCTTACTATCCAAACTTGTGTCTGCACACACTTTTCTTCCCACTGGAAATGCCATTAACATCTGTCTAACCATCTAGATTTCTCTTCATTAGCCTGTTAAAAATTCCTATCTATCTATACCATATCTTTGGCATAACTCCTTTTATCACCCAATACGTACACACTCAATACACAATGGGTTTTTCCTATACTCTTTGTAAATTGCCTTGCAAATGCTCTCAACTTGAGACAGATGAACACACTACCTCTCTGGTATATTACAAAACTCCCTAGAGTCAAGGAACCTCTTCTATTATATTTTAGTTCTTATATAAGAATATGTGGGACATTGTGGCACTAGATACAGCACACAACAGCAGCAGATAACCACTAGTTCACACGACAGAACAATGTTATAACCCTCTACTCCAAATCCTATTTAAATGCTACACATGTAAAACATATTTCAACCTGTAGTTAAACAGGATCTCATTCTCGTCAATAAAAAAAAGCTTCACATTATTCTCTGATAGATCTTTTCTTTCTCTAAATAAACTTTATCTCCTTTCTTGTGTTTTCCTTGGTAGCTTATCCACCTGCTGGAAAGAGAATATAATTCTTACCTAACCTAATGACTTACTCCTTGGCTCAGCAACCTGCTTTGCTCAATGAAATCCCCAGAGGTTTTTTTTTTTAAAAAAAAAAAAAAAAAGAGCCCATTCCCAAGGTCATCCAGGGCCTTGGGCTCTATAATTCCACCAGCCACCCTGTAAGCCAGGGAACTGCTTGCATTTCACCAAGAGGCACAGAGCCATGCTTGTGGCGACGTCAAGGAAAGAGAACAGATACTCTGGGATTTCCTAACTCATAGTGGGAAAGGAGAAGGAGGGGAGTGAAAATGCTACGTATCATATCCATGTTTTTAGAGTGGATAACTACTTGCACTGAACAAAACCCTCCTATGAGGGCCCTGTCCTGATGGCTCAAGACACCCTTCAGAGGTCCTCTGCAAGATCCCTGCTGCATTTTTCCCTGACACCTGTTTTCAGGCTAAATCTAGACTCTCCAGGACTTGCATTTTCTATCAAAAACCAGGACTCTGACCTTTTTCAGGGATTCTCTCTTCAAGAAAAGCACTTGGAAAACATAGACCTGAATTGATCTAACCTAGGTCTTTCACCCATCATTATTAAGAACGGGGCTGTGAAAGATAGAATCAATTCAAGCAAAGGGTCATGCTGCATGCTGAGTGGATACAGCTGTTCTGACACTACAGCCCAGAATGGGAAGAAAAAAGGATACTAATATGCAGTTGGTAGGTACTAGAATTCAACTAGCACAGACAACTGATAGTGTGTTCTGGAAGAAAAAAAAAACAGATGACAGAGCGAAGCAATACAAGTCATTTATTCATACTGAATCTTTTTTGCTAGGTAGCCCAGGCTAGCCCCAAACTCATGATTCTCCTGCTTTGGCCTCCTCAGGTTGGGATTGCAGGTATACACCACCACACCCAGCTTTATACTGAATCTTTACAAAACCTCGTTAACAGAAAATACTTGTTTTGACTCACAGTCGAGGGTAGGCTTGGGGGGGGG
>CABHPR010133799.1:487-45807 GCA_902168415.1 Peromyscus melanophrys
GTTAGACATTACAATAGAACTTGTAGTCATATTAGGTATAAGATTGAGCAGATATATTTTAGATAGGTCATCTTCAAACCCTTCAGAGATCTACAGAATATGGCATTTAAAATGTTTTAATAACTTAGAAAATTTTTCTTTTTTGTTATGACTATGAGACATGTCGGCTCCTGCAGTACCAATCTACTTCAGAGAAAATATGGGCATTGAAAAAAACTGCAACTGGAGTTAACTTTCATTGTGGCAAAAGTTAGCCACCGGACAACAAAGTATTTTCGAATCAACTGATGACAAACAGGACAGACAGAACATGAAACAAAGGACTACTGATTCTTGCCAAAACAAGTGTGGTTATGGCTTTATCAAAAGGCATCTTCTGAGGCCAGGACAATATGGCACCATCCCTGAAGTGGCCTTCACAATTCGGAAAAGGTACAGTGCCCTTTTCTTTGAAGGCAGCTGAACAGGCAATGGGCTGATGGCTTCTGATGTACAATGGAACAGCAGCTGAAACAGTTATTCTTGAAGAGTAACTAAGCTCACGCCTCTCAATAGTAGAATGGCAATTAATAGAAGGATGTGAAGAAGAACAGGATGCTGAGATGAAGCCACATACACACATAGCCAAGAAGAATGGACAGCTGAATTCAAAAAACATCAACAATTTCCAGAATTTAAAATCCTGAATCATGACATGACACTAGTGGAATTCAGGTATTTCTAGTACATGGACTGCTCTCACCCAATGTGAGGTTGAACTGTTGACTTTGTGTATATCTTACTTCACAAATGAGTCTGTCAGAAAAGCTAAGCCTATAGGCTGAAAATGATGCCCCAACACTGCGGAGAAACCTCAGATGACTGTCCAGGCGGCTGGCTGTTTCTGTCAACTCACAATTTTTTGGAAGTTGCTTGCATGTACTTCCTGTTTTTATTTTTGTTAGCTAATATTATTTCCTTCTTGGGTCTCTGAAGGAGTTGAAGATTATTTAGTTATAGTTGAAGATTAATTAGGATAGAAAGTGAATTAGATACAATAGGATAGATAATAGAATTATTTTCTCTGAATTTGTTAAATACAAATAGACTAGACATTGTTTAGGTATTTATTACTTGTATATATTGTATATAGTTATTGTACTTCTGTATATAGTTTTTCTTATGTTAGTTATAAGCGTTTTCCTTTTTTCTTTTTATTAAAATAGAAAAGGGGAAATATGGTGATATTTTCTTTTGTAATTAAGTGTTATTTGTATGTTAATAAATAAAGTTGCCTGGGGGTCAGAGCTATTAGCAAGCCATAGGAAAGCAGGGCAGTGGTGGTGTACGCTTGTGATCACAGCACTTGGTAGACAGAGCTAGGTAAGTCTCTGTGTGCTCAGGGATACAGCCAGCATTGGATACACATGCCTTTAATCTCAATACCAACCATAGAACACCTGGAGGTCTATACAGACAGGCCGTGATGAGGCAGTCCTGTGGTTGAGTTTACAACCAATGAGAAGGCAGAACAGAGACTATATAAAGACTTTAACACAGGAAGTACCGGTTCCTTTGGAGAGGTAGGACCACTGCAGGAGGAAGGGTAAGGTTTTAGCTCTTAGCTCTGACCTCTTGGCTTTCTTCTTTACATTGGTTCTGTGTTTCTTATTTATAAGACGGTTGGTTACATCAACACATCTATCTCCATTTTCAAATCTTGGAACTATAAAAAAATTTAATTCCTTGGAAAGTCCAAAATAATAAATCATTCAAAGAGATATAGGATATCAATAGATTTTTTTTACATATAATGATTCCTTTTACTCTTTTAGAAATTTTTTTTTATAATTTTAGATTATGATATCATTACATAAATTTCCCCTTCCCTTTCCTCCCTCTAAATTCTCCCATATACCCATCTTTGCTTTCTTTCAAATGTATGTTTTTTAATTAATTGCATACACCAAAACAAAACAAAACAAAAACAAAAACAAACTTTCTCAGTCCATACAATGCTACCCACCATTGATAACCTGGGTCTTTTATCCCTTCAGTCTTCACAATTGAAAACATTTATCAAAATCTTCACATATTTTTCAGTTATAAATACAAGGGAAATAAAATACTTGAGTTGTTTTACAGGATACTAATTCCATTGTCCTGCTTGTATAACAAGGGAAAATTGCAGTTTTGACATATATGAATTTGCATCCTCTTGAAAGATGTGCTGCATACTAATTCAAGAGATAATGGTAAATGACAGTGCCATGTGCTTGTGTGTAAGTTTCAGAATAATATTCTCATGATGGAGAATTTCTACTTAAAGTTTCTACAGACTTTTATTCTAAATGTAGCTATTACAATGTCTATATATTGTCATTATTTTGTATGTTGTAAAGTTTATCAATTTTACACTAAATAATTGCACTAAAATAATTGAATCCCACCCCCTCTCTATAAGGGGTGGAAAATATTAATTTGGTGAATTTATGTCTTTCTTGCCTAGTGATAGCACATCTCTTTTCATACAGAAAGTCCCAAGCAGCACTGGGATGGCACAAACAAATCCCAAAGCATGTTATGTCAAAATAAATGTACTTGGGACATGTGAAATTGTTTTCATATAAATTTGTTCATTTCTTGTTTATTTGATGTATGGATATGGTGCTTTAAAATTTCAAGAGAATGTGGCACTATTATCACATAATATGATTCTTAATATCTTCATGGCCATTGAACTAAATTGATGTAATATGAAAATAATGAGTATTTTCCAAGGACATTTAGCATTTCAAGTAATTTCCTGAGAAAAATAAATATATAATATGCAGAGATAGGTTTTTTTTAAGTTCATAACTGGGGGAACTGGTCATACAAAGTTTCCTTTTTTGTGAATTGATTTTTTTAAAGAAAGTTTCTTCATGGCCAGATAGGAGCACAAAGCGGTAATTTCTTGAGAATAACAATATTGAATACTCATCCCCATAACTCTGATTTTACTTCTAACTAGTTTGCCTTCGTTGTCAGTTCATGACCTTCTTCCAGTTTCTGTAAAAATGTCAATTCTTTCCCAAAGTGACTCACTGAATTTTAGAAATTATTTGAACTGTATTATTTGATATCTAACTTAAAACAGTATTGTAGTAACAATAAAATTTATATAATATCACATATTTATGCATTGAACGAACAATGTAAGGCTAGTATATATGTTAAATTCTTTAAAATACAAATAACACATTAGTAAGCCAATTATTGGTGAAGAAGGTCAAACATAAATTCAATACTTAAACTAGCAATTAACTCACACTTAAGTCTACTACATTAAGATCTGAATATCTTTTTATGTTTCTAATAAGATAGAAAAGCCACTATTTTGGGCCACTAAAATTATATTTTACATAATATTTTCTAAAGTAATTGATCTATAATATTGATCTATAATAATATTTTTTTAAAATATTTAAATAACCTTTTTGCTTTTTCCAGTTTTAGATGATCCAACAAAAACTCACAATAACAGAGAAGCAATAGTTCCTTTACTAAAACTATTTTTAAGAATGAGGCTTCAGTCAAAAACTGTAATATATAGAATGTAGATAGAGTGCCATATAAATAATGCTAAATTATTATTTACCATTATTTGAAAAGCTTCTCTTTTTGGCATATTTATCTGTTACCTCTGTGATGTGTGTTTACAGAGTATGTGCCGACTAAAAGAAAATCCACAAGATACACACATTTACTTTCACTGTACTTAAATATTGAGCGTTCAAATGTATGAGATTTTCACACACAATCCTGCTTTGGTCTAACAGGGGCAGTTGATTTTCAATAGTCCATAAGCAACTGAAATGTTGAGGCATGAAGACCATAATTGTCCATATTGGGCTTCATTTTCATGTTCCACAAGGAGGCCAAAACTGAAGCAGAAAGCGTAGATCTCTGGCTTACTCAGCTTCTTTTCTTACAGAGCCATGTCCCACTCCCCAGGGATGTTACCACCTAGGGTGTTCTGGGCCCTTATACATCAATTAACATATGGAAGAAATGCCCTACAGACATCCTCACAGAAATCTGATGAAGCCGGTGGGTGCTTTCAGTGAGTTTACCTCTTTCTAGGTGTGTCAAATTGACAACCAGGATTAGCCACATTGTGTTTCGTAAATTGCTAAGTACATCTATTAATGTGATATTATTTGCATTTTTTTCATGAAATACTGTATACTTAATTTCCCATTTTGGTAAACATTTATTTGGGACATACAAAATTAAGTATATTTTATAAAATATATAAATTATATAAAATAAGGTATTTATTTTTATAAAATAAATGTTGTAATTAAATGTAAATACTTTGCAACAAACAAAAAAATGTTGGTCTTGAATTTGAATCAAACCTCAGCTGGGTGAAGCATCGGATAACAGAAACTGATGAGTTTAGAGGACTGAAATCTGTGGGCAAGTCACAGAACCCCTTTTGGCACTGTCCTGAAATTTTAGTTCTTATGAAGAATTTCTGTAAAGATAAAAGCATGACACTCTATTTTTGTTAAATTTTGATGCACCTGCAGTCCTTTGAAGTGAGTAAAAAAGCCATTTACATTTATCAACTACTGGACTGAACAATTATTGAATTCTTCAACTTTCCATTGTGAATAGCCATTGTAGGACTAACTGGCACACAGCCTGTAAGCCACTACTATATATATATAAACAAATATGTGTTCTACTTTTGATTTAATGATTAGTTGAACATAGCATCTATTTGAAGGAATAATTACTATTAAAGTATGAATAACCATGACAATGATCTCTGGATGAAATAAGGTTTGTAAAAAATGAAGCATGAAATGATGATGAAATCAGAGTCTTTGAAATCTTGTAGACATTAAAATGTAATTGTTGAAGTAAATTGAAATGGGTTCTAACTATAAATAACATAGACTTCAATTCATTTGTACTGTATTAGGGTTTTCTAGAGGAATGATAATATAATAAAAGCACTATCTATCTATCTATCTATCTATCATCTATCTATCTATCATCTATCTATCTATCTATCTATCATCTATCTACCTATCATATATCTATCTCAATCTCTCCTTATATATAGAATTTATTATAGTGTATTACAGGATACTCTAATAATGGCTATCCACAATGGAAAGTCCAAGAATCCAAAAGATGATATATTAACTGGTTTGGAGTATACATCAGATTCCACGAGAAATAAGCTGTAATGCCAGTGAAGGAATGCCTCACCAGCAGCATATGAACTTGTCAGTGAGAGTGAGGGCAAGCAGGCAAAAACAAAAGCTTCCTTCTTCTATGCCCTTTATATAGGCGGCCATGAAAAGGAATGGCCCAGACTAAGGATGTGTCTTCCTACTTCAAATGATCCAATGAAACTAAAAGTCCCTCACAGATGTGTACAGATGCTTGAGTTTTTAGTTAACTCCAGATGTAGTCAAATTTACAGCCAAGAATCGCCAATACATTTCTCAATTTACAAATCGTTTCTACAAAGCATTCCTCTTTTCAGCACTGAAAAGTTAATTCTAGTAATTTATTTTTGAAAGTGAAATGATCTTTAAACCCCTTGTGGAACTTTATGAAATAATAACAACTTGTACTTCTTTTGGAAAAGAGGAATATATCTTTAAATTTTATCAACCAAATTTACACATATTTTAAATTGGATCCTTGTCATTTTTACTTCTTAGCACAAATTAACATTATTTTTGCTGCAAAACGCTGATAAAATACTGGCATCTTAAAAATATACCGATTAGGGAGAGACAAGAAAGATAAAGGTGATAAAAATGAGTCATGTCTAATATCCTGTATTTCACTGCAAAAAGACAGCACACAAGTTTAATGGTAATAAATCAGTGAACTTCAGAACATTCCGGTTTCACATGAACGGATGCTTTAAAGTTCAGTCCTAAATTAAGAAATAAACTCAATTGTACATTTGCATTTTGAAGTGCCTCAGTGAAGCTTGAACAGCATCCTGGTGTCTCACATTTTACTGTAATTGTTTCTGTTGCTACAAAATAAAATCCATGGTTTGAAACCATGTAAACTTCCAAGTTGCTTGTGTTAGTGTAAAGTGTGAGTTGTTTGAGGCCTTTGCCTAAGGTCTAAACAGCCTGACGTCACATTTTGATTGACTGTAAATTCATCTGAGTTTCCAAACACAATAGCAGGGCAGCACTCTCCATTCTTCTGTGGCACTTAAGTGGGCCAGAGTAGGATGATATTCAGAACTTAGAAACAGATCTCAGGCTCTTTCCTCATAGTAGTGTAGAGGGCAATTTGAGTCTTCTAGGCTAACAGGAGACCATTAACAGCAGAGAACATTAGATGCAATTCATCTACAATTATCTCCTAATTGATTAAATTAAAGTGAATCCATGGGGGATGAATTATACCTGTAATAGTCTCTTTCCATATGATATAACACACACTTGACATAAAATCCTGAGACATTCCTGAATTTCACATACAGTCCATAGGAGATTTTCATCAGATGCATGTGCAAGCAAATGGGAATCCTGGTGGTCATCTTGTAGTCTTTTCTTCCTCTCTACTGTATTTACTAATTTTTAAGTAACCTAAAGTTGTTTGCTTTTCCATTTTTTTTTTTTTTGCTTTCTGTACAGACCCTATCTGCAGCACTGAATATGGTGATTGCTACAGTATGTTAGGTGGAGGAGAAGTGCCACAGATTGGCAGCAACCCTTACCCCTGGCATAGTTGTCTCATGTTGGCAGTATCTGTGACACACAGAAATTGGTGGCAGACAGAAAGCAATACAAATGATATACAATTAAACATTTATGCATTATTTAGTTTTATAATCAAACTAAGCCCCCTACAAAGAATAAAGATAATACAGTTAGGGAAATAGGAGGAGGGAAAAACAAGAGAATCTACTAACTTAACCCATGAGCCCAATATTGATGCTCTGGAGAAATGTGCAAAAGTGTTATTTGGAAAATATTTTTCAGACAAAAGTGAGGGACTCATGTTAAACTATGTGATGTTCAATAACGAACTCCAGTGCAGTTAGGGGTGACTCACAGATCCAAGGTAACTGAGTTCCAAATCTCTGATTCTTGTCTTGATGTATATGTGTGTGTGTGTGTGTGTGTGTGTGTGTGTGTGTGTGTGTAGAGAGAGAGAGAGAGAGAGAGAGAGAGAGAGAGAGAGAGAGAAATTTTTTTATCTATGCACGTTTATGTTTTGGGAGTGGGTATATGCACTTCAGTGCAATTACTAAAAAAATGACAGAAGGGGGAATTGGATATTCTGGTGCTGTAATTCTACATGTTATAGTCAGGGAGAAGAGGGGAACAGCAGGGAGACAGGCCAGTATGGGACTGAAAGAAAGGGGGAGCTGCAAATCGCTCAAACTAAGAAGAATTAAAGGGGGTGTGGTCGCTACACGTGTGTGTGGGTTCACGCAGGTCCGTGGAATGAAGACACAGAGGCATCTTAAGAATGAATCTAGCCTATCATGGCTGCAGGGGGACCCAGCCTGGAAGGACTGAAGCACTCTTCCCTTCACCTAGGGCATATTTATTTACTCTTTTTACAGTTTAGATAGTTAATTTCTGTACCTTCAAAGCAAACCAAAAGGAGCTCCTGGAGACCAAATGCCAGGTGCAAATTACTTGAATTATCAGGTACCTCGTTTTCTGGTTTTCCTGGATCAAGTTTTGCATAGGCCTTTGATCCTTGGGGGACTCTCTGATCCTTGACTCTCAAATAAGATTCACATGGGGTGATAAGGGAAACAAAAGGTAAGAGAAACAAAAGGTGTGGTTAAACGAAGGATTAGGGCTAGGTGCTGCTCTCTGGAGGCAAGCCAGGAGCTCAGCAGGAATGCCACTGCAGGTGTACTAGCTCAAGGAAGAGAAGCTGTAGGTCTAGTGTTCAGGAATTACAAAGAACTGTCAAGTTTTCCAGATTAAGACCTTGAGCTGAGAGCTGTTAACAGCTGTTTACAAAGTCCCTGTACCCACAGGCCTGCGGGTGGGGGAGGGGGAGCTGTTAACACTAGAGTGCGCTACTTACCTCTGCTTCTCCCTGTTCTTGCCTCTACTCAAGATTACCAAACTGGGAGCAAAGAAAACTGTTACGTTTGCTACAGAAATGGTATGCTCTGCTGAGTTTCAGCCTCATTTTGATTCAGTCCTTTTTTTGGTGGTTCCGTCCAATTGTATTGGGAATATTTACCCTGCACCATTGCATATTCATAGCATGTAACTGGATTTTAGTTTTTACAGATCCGTGTAACTTCGATTTATCTCAATTCCGGAGAAAACTGAGCTTGGACTTTTGATCAAAATTGAAACTACAATGATGGGAACTCATGGAAAGTATCTGAACGTATTGTGTATTGTGGGAAGGTCATGAGCCTTAAAGAGTCATGGTTGATGCACTATTGTTTGGATCTAGAATATTCCCCAGAGCCTGTATCAATTGTTCCCCAATTGATAGCACTGGGATGTGGTTGGAGCTATAGGAAGTGCATCCAAATTGGATGATATACATCACCGAGAGCACACCCTTGTAGTGTGTTCTGTCTAGATCCCTGAACTGTTCTCCCCTCCCCCCCGCGCCCCTCCTCCATCTCCCCATCAACTTTCTTGCTGCTCTTACTTTTCTTCCCGGCTACCATGAGGTGGACGGCCTCTTCCAGTAGATTTTCCTATCATCATGATACTGAGCTTCTCCCTGGCCTAAAATGAATGAAGCTAGCAGACGATGAGCTCTAATACCTGTCATCATCGTTGAAATTAAATATTCTTCCTTTAATTTGTTGTTGCCCTTCTGTTGCCAAAAGACCTCCCTCTAGCATGGGCAAGTGCAGACCCTTGCTAACCACCTGGTAAACACACACACACACACACACACACACACACACACACACACACACACACACACACACACAGAGTCAAGCAATCCTCTAAGGCAGCCTTGCTGGGTAAAGCAAGTTCAGATCTGACTAGGAAACCTTTGTGGACCTCCACAATTAATAATGCCAGAAAATTTACTTCAGTTATCCCATTGTGGCAGTCTACACATACAGGTACAAGAATTATTTGTTCTATAATATTGAACATACTACTTAAACTAAACTTCATAAATAATGATTCATTTCCAGTGAAAGTGTAAGAACTGTTATACTTAGTGTAGAAATCACTATAATATATGACTTAAAACATAGTAACAGTAGCTTTTCATTTAAGTATTTTGATGTGCTGTGACATTTCATTTTATGCTAAGCTTTTTACTCTTATTTCTGCCTTGCTGCCTCACCAGGATCACCTTGTCAACTTCCAACCCACCACTCCCATGATTAGTTATGATTAAAGGTCTGACACCTTATTCCTTTCCCTGGGCATACTTTCTTGCAAATAGCATGTTATCTTTTATTATATATTTATAAGTCATTGCTTATAATAACTTCTTTAACACATTAGCTTCTTTTCTGCTTAGTAATTACTGCCTTCAAAATAATCATTACTAATTTTACTATGTATTTTTTCACTAATGTGCAAAGTAGAAATAGCACGATTCTCATTAGTATCTGAAAATGTCCATGGTTAGTTTCAATAGTTTTGGTATTAGAATCATCACATTATTTTAATATTGAAGTCATTGACAATATTCTTATTAATAATTTTTAGCCATTTAGTTCATTTTTCTCAATAAAAATACATATTTCAGAATTTCTTTAAAACTCCTTATAGCAATTAACAATTCAACAATTGAAGATTAATACCTTGAGGAAAGAAAATCAGAATTATTTCACTTTTTTAAAGTGTTTACTAAATTTGCTATTTTGATTAATTCTCATCCTACTAAAATGCGTTAATTTTTAATTCTTATTATTATTATTACTATTATTTGGGTGTCATGGCAGGCTGAATCTGAGCTCCTTTTGTGGCTAATGTTCCTGAACTTTATAGCTTTCTGACTCTACCTGCAAAGTGCTGGGATTACAGGCATCTAAGCCGGCATTTAGCTGGCTTTCTAAAAGTTAATTGTAAGTTCCTAAAACATTATGTGCATGTTTAAATACTTAAAGATGAATTTGTAAAGTGTGATTCTTTCTGATTCATTATTAATGTGAATCTAGGAAGAACATATTTGCTTTTTATTTAATGAAATAAATTTTAAATCAAAGTCCATAATGAGTACAATCATTGTAGGAACAAGAGGCCCTGTGTACTGAGCAATTTTTTTCTTTAAGGGTTACTCCAGAATTTATTTTTAATCTAGTCAAGCCCCAGTGATCTGGGTATAAGCACAATGATTTCAACATATGAAAAAAATGATGCTCAGTTTAAACATAAATGCAGTTATTTTTATTCTTACAAACAAACAAAACCCTGTAAGGATAATTTCATTCAACCAAAGAAAATTATTTCCTTGATACTCTAAATCCAAAGTGAAATAATGTGTATTATTCTGACAGAAAGCAAATGGCATAGTAAAAACAAATTCTGCAAAAGTTATACGTATTGAATTTGTACACAGTTTGATCAAGGCAACTGTTAGAATGAATGACACTTTCAAGGGAAAAACCTTGAAGATTAGAGTTTAACATTGGAAAATATAAAGATATGAATATTGAAAACAAACATAGGCATAGATAATATATAGTATGACTCAAACTATATTGATCTTTAGGAAAACACTTGCTAAAGGAAATATATATATGTATAATTAACATAACTATTATGATTATATTTTAGTAATACAAAAAGCTACCTAGTATTACAGTGCATGATATCCTAACCTAGAAAAGTAGAAATAAATGCAAATTTTAACTGGCTTTATGTAATAAATTCTGTTTAATTTCCCAACAAATTCACATTATATTGTTAAAAATGACTTCAGGTATTTGTCCCTGTGCTGTCTGAACTTATTATTTCTGTTAAAAATAATTCCTATTATTTCAGTTCTTTTATGGGAACATCTATCTTCATGAATCATTGGTATATATAATTCTTTTAAAACAATCCCCTGAGATTTGGCAGAGTTTTTTATTCAAAACAGAAAAAACTCAAATAAAGTACTTTAAAAGACCAATATATGCCAGCATGCTCAAACACATTCATTATGTGTCCTGAGTATTTTTTCCTACAATGGTGTAACTTTTCAATTGAGGATTTAGTGTATCATCAGAAGCCTTATCCCTAGAACACATAAAATATTTAAGCATATATAAAAACATACACTTTTAGAGATATCTTAAATCATAAGATGTCTATATAGTAGTGAGATTTTGTAATAGACACCTTAGATGATGGGGATCATTATCTTTTTTAGTCAGAAAGCCAAAGAACACAATGTACACAAATCAAGGAGAAAAAGTCACTTATTTCCCCATCAATTATTTTTCAAACTACTTTATAGATAGGTGATACATAGACTCTTTTCCAAATTTTATTTCTTAGCATGTTATTATACTCACATTTATTTTGTTTCCTTCATTGCTTGAAATTGCTCTTTTGAAATATATGCACACACAAATGTGTATATATACAGAAAATATACATACATTAATATACATCCATCATATATATGCATATGCATGCATGCATATATATACACATATAAATCATATATACATCTATACACATGTATGTACATAGATACATGTATATGTACATATATACATGTGTGCATGTATTTTGAAATATGTGTATGTATGTATACATACACAATTGTAATATACATATCACATATATATGTATGTGTGTGTGTTTAGAAACACATGATACATGTTTTCAGAGCTTAACATTTGATATTGAATGATGAGTTTGTTTTCTAGTCCCTGTAAAAACCATGTATCTAGCTCTCAGCATTCTGGAGTTGCCTGCAGTTCTTTGTATAGGTTTGAGAATTCTTAGGCTTTCCTTCCTTCACTTTGGCATTTCTATTGATATCATCCTTACTCAATTTATGTTTATACAGCCATGTTGGTGAGATATTAATGGGTATAGCTTTTGTTATTACAAGGAGACACAATCACCCAGCAAACTAGTTCATCCTCTGGACCTTACCATGTTTCTATGTCTTTTTTCTGCAATATTCTCTGAGCCTTAGGTGCTGGAATGTTTTATTGATGTATTCATATAGACTGGGCTCCACAACTCACCATTTTAATCCTAAATTTCTATAATGGTCTCCACCTGTTGCAAAGAGAAATTTCCTTGAAGAGGAATAAAGACTAACATGTGGGTAGGGGGATAGATATTTAGATTGTTGTTCGGGCTTATGCTAGATTAGTAAAGTGGTGGTTATAAGATGTTGCTAGATCCTAATGGCTCTCTCAAGAGAAGGGGTGAGAAGGTGCATTGTCAATGGCACAGACAATGGGAGTCAGTTGAAAACAAATAACAAACTTGTTTATTTAAAATGGGGAGAGCCTTATATACCCTCCTCCCAGCACCCAGTCTGTGTCTCAATTTGGTGGCATTGTTTGGTCGTCCCTCATTGGCTGGGCATGATAAGGGACTCTGATAGTGCCTCTTACTAGGCCCTCAGGCAGACTCCAGGTTGGCTTATGAAGAAGTACATTATGTGCATGCCTTGGCAACTGCTCTCAGCCAATTTCCTCAACCCTATGGGCCTGTCCTACTACAATACCTGAAGTCACCATACAGTTCAGAAAGAAAGGTCCATGAGCTGGAACTAACCTGAATGCCTCCTACTTAAGGACTAGTTTTCCTGGTACCAGAAGGGATCATATCATGTTTTTAGTAATTTCCAGATTTTTTCATTTCTATTGATGTATATTCCATAGATATAGAGAGGCAACTACATGATAGATGGTCCTCTAAAGTGTAAAACCACATATTATATTTCTAAGTCACAAAGTTGTTAAATTATCATCATGTTATAACAACAGTAGTGTCTAATAGAGATTTTCTTATCCTTATATTGGAAACGAAAATGAAGACAGCATGTTTTTAAAAGTGAATTTATATAAACTCTCAATTTTAGTTATACAAAAATAGAATAAAGAGAATGATACTGATAATACATTATTTTTGAGGATAAGAAATTTGCTAATTCCATTTGTGCTCAATAGAGACAGAACAATCAAATGCTTTGCTTAACAAGTACAGTTACAGGATATTTTCAGCCTAAGGATAAATGTAGATTATTGAGATTATTGAGTCTGTAAATTATATATATATATGTATATACATATATACATATATTATATATGGTTTCTTGGGATAGGGTTTCTCTGTGTAGCACTGGCTGTCCTGGAACTCACTCTATAGATGGGGCTGGCTTTGAACTCACTAATATCTGCCTGCCACTGCCTCCTGAGTGCTGGATTAAAGTCATGTGCCATCATGCCCATTGAGTTTGTTAACTCTAAAACACAAGTCCACAACTCTTTTCCTATATAATGACCTCAATAAAGACAAGCACATGTAAGAGGACAAATATGCAAGGGTTTTTCATAGCAACAATAGAGGCTAATAGGAAACACCTAATACAATGCTGTTTATTGTTGTTGTTTTCACAGGATTTATTCCCCTGCTTACATTGCATCAGCTGAGAGTCTCTTTGTGGGTATACAGTGTGGATGTTCATGGAGACCTGAAGAGAGTGTTGGATTCCTTGTTGTTTGTGTTGTTGGCTGTTTTGAGCCACATGACATAGTTGGGTGAAGTAAATCAATCTCTCTTCTTTGGGAAAAGCAGCAAATACTTTCAACCAGTTACCCATCTCTCCAGTCCAGGAGTAGGCGATTTTAATTTTAAAAATCACCCAGTTTAAATTGGGTGTTAAAGCACACATCTGTAATTGAAACACTCTAGACAAGGAGTTCATGAGTTTGAGTCCAGCTTGGACTACACAGTGAGAACCTATATCAAAATAAACAAGCCAGCAAGCAAACACATAAAAGAAGGACTTTGCAGTCTTCAGCACCACACTATTCTAATACTTCTACTTCAAAATGATTGAATTTATTGATGGGTTTTGATTTCTACATGAACCAGCTGTTTTCAATAGCAACCTGACTATTGTGGTATATATT
Source organism: Peromyscus melanophrys (assembly GCA_902168415.1). Taxonomy (NCBI): domain Eukaryota; kingdom Metazoa; phylum Chordata; class Mammalia; order Rodentia; family Cricetidae; genus Peromyscus; species Peromyscus melanophrys. The sequence goes on from CABHPR010133799.1 coordinate 14,556, forward strand.
CCTTCTATAATCAGAAGCATTTCCACTGACATTTTAGTCCTTGGTAAAGGAAAACTGTTTAAAAAGCAAACTGTTCTGAGTTGTCCACAAATATTTGGTTGAAACTTGCAGTTGTTTTTTTTTTTTATTTTTTTTTTAATGAGTCACTCCTAAAGTGTGGCTCACTTCCTAATCACAATAGGCTATGAAAGGCATGCTGAGATAAATTAATCTTATAACATCATACAGATTAACTGTAATTCACTGAGCACTAAGACATTCATCTTAATGTCCTCCCATTGAATAAAATCAGCGTTCATTGTCATTATAGATGAGAAAAGCAGAGTCAGTATTGCTTAAATTCTTTTCTTTTATTTCGAGTTTGCAAATGGTTTATAAAAAGTGTCCTGGTATATTTTCATTTCCTATTGTAGTGTGTCATGTAAGGACATTGTCATATGAGGTTGTAATGTAGGTTGAACATATTCCCAAAATCCTGTACCATTTTATTTCTCCTCATTCTCTTCCTCATTAATCTACTTTGTTCCCATATATAGATTTGCTTCTATATTCATGTCATATATATGTACATGTATGTATAAGTATTATCTAGGAACCATGAAAGAGAAAACATATATTATTTGTCTTTCTAAGTTTGCCATACTTCACTTAATATGATAATCTCCTGCTGCTTAACTTTTTCCAAAAATAGGGGAGCTTGATTTTATTTATGGTTAGAATATATTTCAAATTCTTCATTCATCCATTTTATTAAATGCATAAGTTGGTTTTACAACTTAAAACTTTTATAAATAATGCCTCAATGTAAATTATTGTGGAAGTGTATCTGTGATATGTTGATCTGAATTTAGGTAAATATCATGGGATGTATAGCTGGATTATAATGAAAATTACAATGGATGAAATAAGTTTTCTGTTTTTGTTTTGTTTAGTTTATTGTTTGTTTGTTTATTTATTTATTTCTGAGAAATCTCCTGAATTCAAATTTGACTTGAATTTATTGTATTAGAAACATTTTCCATTAAATCAATAAACAAAGAGTTGATAAATAGTATATATTCCCAATAGAAGTGAATGAGAGCTTCATTGTTCACCTCATTCTTACCTATATTTGTTATTTTTTTAAATTACTGGTTTTATTACTGGTATATAATATAATATCAATGTAGAGTTGATTTGCATTTCTCTGATGGATAGAGAGGTTGAACATTTTATCATATTCTTGCTATTTCTATTCAATCATTTGAGAAGTGGTTATTTCATTATCACAATTATTTATTAGGTTGTTTGGTTTTTTTTTGTTTTTATCTGTTTTAGTTATTTGCATATTCTAAATATTAATCTTCTGTTATATATGCAGGTAGAAGTTTGCCTCCTATTCTGTAGGCTGTGACTTCATTTAATTTACTCTTTACTTTGCTGTTCAAAAGCTTTTTAATCCTATGAGGTACCATTGCTGATATTATTTCCTGGGAAACAAGTTCTACTCAGAAAGTCCTTACCTATGCCTAGATCTTGAAGTGTTTATATACCTCATCATCATCTAACATTTTCCATGTTTCAGTTCATACAGCAAGATCTTTGACACACTCGGAGTTGTTGTTTTTTTTTTTTTTTTTTTTCAGAGCTGAGGACTGAACTCAGGGCCTTGCACTTGCTAGGCAAGCGCTCTACCACTGAGCTAAATCCCCAACCCCAGGAGTTGATTTTTATACAGAGTGAAAGATAGGGAACTTGGAATCAACTTAACCAATAAAGTGAAAAACCTCTACAACAAAAATGTTACAACATCAAGGAAAGAATCTAAAGAAGACAGTAGAAGAAAGACCTTTTCTTTTGTAGTACTCTCTATGTACTTATAAATTTCATTAATCTGTTTTTATTATAGAAATTTTTCTTTGCTTTTACAAATTTAATGGATAGCTTTTTTGGGTATACTAATTTTAAAGTCATGGGAATTAGCTAATGAAACAATTATTTAATATGTTAGGACTATTTAGATACTTTTCTTTCTTTACTCTTTTGTGACGTGGATATGGTGAGTTCTATTCTTTAGTCATTTGGTCTATACTTACATTTTATGTATTTCTTCCATTTTTCAAATATTCATTTTAAACAGTGACTCTGGATGATTCTTTGCTGGATAAAATGGCTACAGAAATGTCTCTGTCACTCAATGTAAAACTTTCAGCAAGTGATTTCTTAGACCACAGAAAGCAAAGTGCAGGAACATCATTGACACAATAAACATTGGCATAATATCTTTAGTTTTCTGTATTTGCTCTGGTACAGAAATAGTATGGGAAAGAAGTGGGGCAGTGCGAAAGGAAGTTAATCATACTTGTTTCTACTTACATTCATAGAAACTTACTGACTCTAAGAGCAACATTTTTATATCTAAATTGACTTCAATTTCAAATCCCAAATCCTCAACTTCTATTCTTGTTTTGTCAGATGATTGCAACATCTTTCCTTTTCCTTCTTTATTGCATGATTTAATAAATTTTTAATAAATTATAGAATAAACATAAAATACCATTAACCAGGTACAAAATATTCCTGTTGAAAATATGTCTTAAAATCATATACTTTACCTCTTTGCATGTACTTTGTACCATGATATATTAAGACACTCCTCCGTTGGACACAGGAGATTATATTTTCTGTCAAAAGACTAGGAAGTTATCTTATTGACTGTATTTTACAGGGCCTTACTTGTAAAACAATCATAAAAAAATCATGTCATTTATAGTTACTACTGTGCATACTTAATAAGTAAGTACTTTTCAGATATTTGAAAATAAAATAAATATCATTTGGTGTTTAAAATGTAAACATGTTGTTAGTGAATTTAGACATTAGTTACTCTAAAATAATATGCAGCCATTAGTGTTAAAAATACATTCTTGTTTCCATAATTTAATTGGGAAATAATTAGTATTTTTATCATTGATTTTTAAAAATATTTTATGACTTATTATTTAACATTCTTCAATATTTAAAGAAAACTTTATTTTCATTTTTCTTTTTTGAAGGAAAAATGTTAAAGACTTCGAGAGAACAGGTTCCAAGGGAACAATCAAACCTTATTTTTTATTAAATAAAAAATGATTAATCCCAGCACTCAGGAGACAGAAGTAGACAGATTTCTGTCATTTTGAGGTCTACAAAGTGAGCTGCAGTACAGCCAGGGCTACACAGAAAAACCTTGTCTTAAAACAAAACAAAACAAAACCAAAAAATTCCTCAAAAACCAAAACCAAAACCACCAAAAAACAGTGATATATATTTTAGAGTTTCTTAATTTAGAAACCATGATAGATATTTCATAGTTTCTTCATTTAGAAGACAGAATGACAATCTGCTTGAAATGAGAGAACAGGGGACAGAAAGATAGAGGCAGGGGATGCACCAGGAATATTGGGGAAAAGAATTAATAAGAATAAAGTATATTGATATATATGTAGGCAAATTACATAGTGAAACTCATCACCTTGAATGGTACCTTAAAATAATAAAATAAAAATTTTAATTTATAATATTAATTATCACATTATAAATATTTATTACTTAAACATTTAAGTGTTAGTGTATCAAATACTGAGTTTCATGATGACATTTTCAGATATGTACCATGTGATTTGCTCATCTTCATCTCATTATTCTCTTCTGTTACCCCCTCACCCTTTGCACAGCCCTCCTTCCTTTTAAACAATAGTACCCTTCTAATACCATGCATCATATAAACGTTTATTAACATTGAATTCCACAAGTGAGAGAAGGCATATGTTCATGTTTTAACTATTGTTTGCTATCCATTGAGATCATCCTTACATATTGACTTTCGTTCAGCATTTGTTAATAAAGACTATTTTATGCAATGAAATAAATGCTTGGAAAATTTTCTATCAGTGTCTAGCTGCTACAATCAAACTATGAAACATAGTGCTTTCTCTTGGGTGGATTCAAGTGAATATAAGTTTTTTTCATTTCTGTTAGAAGTCAATTGCATGGAAAATTAATAATAATAACATTAGTAACAGCTGAATTCACAGAAATGGATTTTACATGAAAACATTTATCCTTAGCCTCAAATGTAACAATACTGGTGCTAAGTCACACTATCGTAATCTTAACAAAACTTGATAGAAGCAAACCTTTCATATAGTCTTTAGTTTATTTGTTTTTGTGTTTTCTGGTTTTTTTTCAGATTATATTTAATTATGACATTTCTTCCTTCCCTTCCCCCACCCCAAACCCTTCCATATCTCTTCCTGCCTTTTCAAATTCATTCATGTCCTCTTTTCTTATCAATTGCTTTGCATGAATTTATGCATATATTGCATTTATATATATATATATATATATATATATTCTTAAAAATAACCTGTTGAGTCCATTTATTATTACATGTATGCATATTTGCATATTTTTAGGGTGAACACTTCTTATTGGGCAACAAATTGATGAGTTCTTTCTGGTGTGGACCACTTCTGCTCTCTAGTTTTATTTAGTGGCATGTAGTTCTTTACATATGTTTCAGATCTCGTGGGCTTTTCCCCCATCTTGTTTGGTCATATAGTCTTTTTTCATTAATTCACGATGCATTATTTACTTGTATCCCATGTGTTGAAAATCCTTTAGGGAAGGTGCACAATATTTTGGTTGGAACATTTGACTGAAAGTTATTGTAATTTTCATGTGGAAGATCATAGCAGAGATGACAAAAAGAAAAACTTTTCATTATTTATTATCTTGAATCAAATACTTTTGGTTTTTATATATGTATTTATTTTGGAATTAGTCCATCCCAAATATCTATCTATTTTCTCTACTGGTGACTGAATTTAGTGGCAAAATATTCAATTATTTCTTGCACATGAAGAATTTCTCTATGGCTTTCACTTGGAGAAAAATAGTGAAATATCTCATTAACTACAGTCAATTTATATATTTTTATCTATATTAGCAATATTATTAATTTAAATAATTGTATGTTATCATAGATATTTACATAACAAGTAATCCAAAAGTTGTATGATTTTTTTTCATATGTCTAATATAGAAATACATAAAATTAATTTTATTTATGATCTCAATTGGTTTTTCAATAGCCTCTCTGATAATCTAGAAAGAAAGAAACAGAGTTTACTCTTTGAGGATTGTAGGATTGCACAATCTAAGGGTCTCTAAATGAGAATTTGGAGGAAAGTTTATTAATATGTCAGTTTAGCTGAACAACATATTGGGCCTTAACATTAGGGCACATGACCTAGCCAGGTAAGGGGTTTTGGCCCAGTTAACTGTACTAAGCATGAGTTCCATTTGTGGAGAATGCTTTAATGGCAATCAGAAAGTATCTGGTTACTCTCATAGCATTAATGCTTCTATTTCACTGGTTTGCCTGTCTTCCAAACAGGTCATTACTGCACCTCATATGGTTCACAACTTGGAAAGAGTGCTGATTACTTTTCTTGCCCTGTAGCAACCACAGAGCTTCTAAACACTGTGATAGATAGCCAGTAAAGGTGAAGCATCCAGTCTGGTACCAGCTTGATTTTTCCATGTCCTATGACTCAAGTTCAGACAGAGAGGTTTCATAAGAAGTTCTGTTGGATAAACAAAAGTAAGAATATTAGCTGATTGATATTGGGAAATAAGGTAAACCATTCCTAGCACTGGTATTGCTGTTTGATAGTTTTTAGTGTCTGCGAGTAGTATTGTTCCCACCATTGCATATTAAACTCCTTTTACATGTTTATATTTTAGGAATAATCTACAGTTTTACACTTCCATATGGCATATTGAGGATTCTTCATGATACTTATCTCTATACTCCCACCTTTACCCTGCTTTCCTATCCCCTACCCCATTCAACCTTTATTCTAGAGTTTTCTTTTTCCAAGCATTGAAAATTAGTACAGAGACACACATCCAGTAAAGTTATAGAGACTAAGAGACTAGGGAATACTCAGGTATAAATGGGATACCTATATTATACTCCCTTCCCTCAAGTCTCAGATATCATCATGGAAGAATGTGCAGGAAGACTGAAAGAGCCAGAGGTCGTAAACACCTGTTGTGAAGCAGTAACTTCAGGTGATGGCGGTGATGGCAACACCATTTTACACAAACAATCATGTCAACTGTGACTTCATGATAAGACCCGCACAGAACAAGCTAGCCAGAATTCCAGCATGGGTGGGGAAGAAGAGAAGGAAGTGCCCACTCTACCAGAGAAGTGATTGGCAGTTGATAGGATAGCAGACAGGGAAGGGACAAGGAGTTTTCGGGAGGGATGAGGTCCCTGTGCAGCTCCCCACCCTTCAGTAGATAGTCCACCAACCATGAAAACACAGTGAATACTGAAAGGGATCAGTGAGTTTTAAAAAACGAAGTACATGAAGTTGTCCGGGAAAATCGTGATTGAGAAATGGAAAAAAATTGAAGGGAAGAAACGGCAGAAGATTTGATTACAATGTATCACATGCCTACAGATAAGAGGTAGATTATTGAATCTACTCTGAAAAAGAAGATAGAAATAATAGAATAAATGGGTCGATTATTGGATCTACTCTGAAAAGAGAAAAGGGAAGATATAGAAATAATAAGACAAAAGGTAGATTTTTTAAAAAAGGGGAAGATATAGAAATGACAAGATAAAAGGTAGACTTTTGAATCTACTCAGAAAAAAAGAGAGAATATGAATATGATAAGATAAAACGTAGATTATTGAATCTACCTTTATAAAGGAACTACTTGTTTTAAATAGGATAAGAAATGAAATTTTTTGTCTAAATTTGTCAAATGTTAATGGACTGGACATTGTTAATGTAATTCTTGACTGTATATATTGTATATACTTATTGTATATACTTTTTCTTATATTTGTTATAACATTTTTTTATTTTAAAGAAAAAAAGGGGAAATGTGGTTGATATATTGTGCACTCCAATAAACTTATCTAGGGGTCAGAGAACAGAACAGCCATTATATTAAACTTAGGTTTAGGCAGTGGTAGCACACATCTTTAAATCTAGCATTCAGGAGGCAGAGATCTCTCTGGATCTCTGTGAGTTCAATGCTACACTGGAAACAGCCAGGCATAGTGACACACGCCTTTAATCCCAGGAAGTGATGGCCAGAAGCAGAAAGGTATATAAGGTGTGATGACCAAGAACTAGAGCATTTTTAAGCTTTTAGGCTTTTAGCAGCAGTTCAGCTGAGATCCATTTGGATGAGGACTCAGAGGACTCTGAGTAAACAGGATCAGCTGAGAAGTTGTAGAGGTGATGTTAGCTGTGGCGAGTTCTGTCTCTCTGATCTTTCAGTGTTCACCCCAATTAATACCTGGCTCCAGGTTTGTTATTATTAATAAGACCATTTAAAAATTCATGACATACATGTCTATGAAATTCTTAAGCAATACAAATAGGGGTATAAAATCAGAAGAAACAAAGATAAAAAATACAAGTGACTATAAAGTTTAATCATAGAAAAAGATAGTATGACTCGAGCACCCAAGATTCTTGACTTAATTTCAGAGTAAAGTAGGACAGCTTTTTGTTAAAGTCGCTGTGCTATAAAATTAATACCATTATCGGGAGATTTTAGGGTGTGAAATCAAATACCCATATTAATGTGAGGATACAGTGAGGTCATGTAATTAGTGCTGACAAACTAATACCTAGCATAAGACACTCTTCAGGAGTCCTTGGGGGCAGGGATGATTTTCTTTCTTCACCAATCTCCTAAAATTTCTTCTGGTTGTATATGCTTCATAATTCACTCTTGCTTTACATTTAAGTAAAAAAAAAAAAAAACTATCATGATTAGTTCAGTGTTAAATTGCCTTTTGTGTCTTCAAGTGTGTCTGTCTTCTTCTGACTGAGATGACTATGGTTATGGTCAAGTCTGGCAGACTAATTTTATCATATCTTGAAAGTGTTACTTAATCCCATATGAAAAATTCATTAAGTAACATTTATGTATTCTATGAGTTAGCATTTCTCTAAACTGTTGTACTCCTAAATTTTATTCTAGTAGTTAAATGTTTATTTTAAATATTTTCTAGAGATTTTTTTCTATGCAAGTAAATTTCCTTACTATTGATCTATGTTTAGCTCTTATTGAGGCATCTGTATTATAAGAGATTCCTTTGTATTCATCCATTACTACTTAGTAGCAGCAAGAGTTGAGTTTTGAAAAGTCAAGGAGAACTTGAAATTCTGCTGCAGAGAAGGCCTTGCTGCTCAGTTCTTTTTTTTTTAATTAAGAGATTTTTCTATTCATTTTACATACCAACCAACAATCCCTGTCCTCCCTCCTCCTGCCCCTGAGCCTTCCCCCCAACCCACTCACTATTTCCACCTCCTCCAAGGCAAGGTCTCCCATGAGGAGTCAGCAGATGTAGAGATCCATGGCTGGGTCCCAGGCAGAGCTCCAGAAGTCCAATCGATGAGAAAGAGGAGGGATGCTATGAGCAAGAGATATCGAGACCATGATTGGAAAAAGTACAGAGACAACTAGCTGCTCAGTTCTTTTACTGCAATATTACCCATGATTTCAAGGTGTTATATATTGCATAACTGTTCATTCTATTCTAGTGTCAAGTCAAAACACATTTTTAACTTCTGACATCTATATACTTTAGTACACAGTATGCATTTACATTAAGATTCTGCATAACATTGCAAATTTGTTTTGTAGAATTAGTTCCTGTTTGCTGTTTGGAAAGCTTCAAGAACTCAGAGTAAATTTCATCATCAACCTTCTTTCATGCAATAAAGAAGACATGGTAACTCAATCTTTCGCAGTCCCACAATTCCATCATATTTCATTTATAGTGCGCCTCCTTAACTTAAAAATAAATGCCATATCTCCTCCACATGAATATGAGCATGTGGGAAGTGCTCTGTGCAGTTCATTTCTCCATCCCCTGTGCCTGCGACTTGGCAAGAACTAGACACATCACAAATGGGATTATATCATTTATATGGATAAGGCTATCAGAAGAAAGTAGTACAGATGATAACTGTTATAATTGTGTAACTAATAAACTCTACATTCCCTTCCAAGATTTCTACTTTACCTTATGCTACATTTCTATCTCAAAATAGTCCTTGACCTCACATGAAATTTGCTTCTATTTCTGCTTTAAAATACGGTTCTTCATTCCTTCATCTTCCCATAGACAGTTAAAAATACATACAAAACATCTGTTAAAATGTGTGCTCGATCCCAAAATTGCTTGACTGGAATTTTGAAACTACCCAGTGAACATCTGTGGTATAACTTTTCTCCTGTGTCACAGACAGTCTCAGACATTGAAAAATTAAAACTGTACGATTCCGATTAAACACTATTAGTTTAAAAGAATTACATTGGTAATATATGCTATTGTACCGGAATATATTTAGATACATTATGTTATTCATGTAGTAAGCAAAGAAATATGCGCAGTTCTCAGTGAGAGGATTTCAAATGTATCTATTGTATCAATATTGTTATACAGAGAATCAGGTTGTTGTTTTTTTTTCATAGAGACTTAATGCAATAGTTTATTTCATAAAATAAATTAAACATATTAATAAAACTGCGTATTTTGGCTTCCTAAATGATACAGGACTAAATTTGAGTCACTTGGTCACTGTTTTGTTTCTGACATTGGTCACCACCCCAAGCTGTTGTAGATACTGTGCCTTATCATCTAGGGCCTATTCATTGCTGTGGTTGCTTAACATTTAATGGAAGGTGTATTATCAATGAATTATAGTCCTTCCATATGATCTGAAGGAAACTGTCCAGTGACATGATACCCACTCCAATATCCAGTTCATATTTAATTTCTGCAAAGCATAAAGTCCCTTTGCCAAACTCCAAGAAATCTGTGATAGGTCAAGCATTATCTCCAAGTCACTGAGACATTCATACTGCAGTTCAAGTCTCTTCAGTGCACATTTCTTCTTCCTTTAATCCCTCATAAGCAATGTGCTTGGAGTATTTTGCAGTTTATTCTTTATGAACAATCCAATTTATTGCAAACTTCATAGGATGTCATTTTCATTTAAACCACAATATTCTACTCCCTGGAAGCCATAGGCTTCTAATCATATTATGATTCAGTATGTATTCCATTCTACTTCAAAAGTCCCCATAATCTTTGATAGTCTCAAGACTGCTTCAAAGTCCATATATCTTTGAGACTCAAGGAAACCTCTGAGCTGCAATCACCTTAAAAAATAAAAACAAAAAACAAATCATAACACAAATGACATAATATATATATATTCTATTTTAAATATGAGAAATGAGGAAAGGGGCATTGATAAGATAAAAAGGTAGATTATTGAATCTACTTTTTAAAAAAGGAGCTACTTGTTTTAAATATTTTACATGGGATTGGGTTTTTCTATATTGTATACAATTTTTGTATTGGACTCACCAAAATAGGATAAATAATGAATTTTTGGTCTGAATTTGTCAAATGTTAATGGACTGGACATTGTTAATGTATATAATGGAGTTTTTGTCTGAATCTGTCAAATGTTAATGGACTAGACATTGTTAATATAATTCTTGACTGTATGTACTGTATATACTTATTGTATATACTTTTTCTTATATTAGTTATAACTTCTTTTTACTTTAAACAAAAAAAGGGGAAATGTGGTTGCTATATTGTGTACCCTAATAAACATATATGGGGGACAGAGAACAGAACATCCACTATATTAAACATAGGTTTAGGCAGTGGTTGTGGTAGTACCCGTCTTTAATCCTAGCATTCCAGAGGCAGAGATCCATCTGGATCTCTGTGAGTTCAAGGCCACACTGGAAACAGAGCCAGGCATGGTGGCACCCACCTTTAATCTCAGCACTTGAGATCTCATGTCTTGCTTTGGAAAGACACAGGCCTATAATCCAAGGAAGTGATGACAAGAAGCAGAAAGGTATATAAGGTGTGAGGACCGGGAACTAGAGACTTTTAAGCTTTTAGGCTTTTAGCAGCAGTTCAGCTGAGATCCTTTCTGGTGAGGACTTAGAGGCTTTCAGTGTGAGGAATCAGATGAGGACTTGTTGAGGTGAGGTTGGGTGTAGCTTGTTCTGCTTCTCTGATCTTTCAGAATTCACCCCAATATACCTGGCTCCCAAGTTTTTTTTAATTAATAAGACCATTTAAAATTCGTCTACAAGGCATAGTGAGGAAATACCAGAGCAAAGCATGGTAGAAACCCATCATGGCAAATTCTAATTACTGCATCTCCAAGTCTGATGTGTTCTTACCTTGCCCTCAGGGAATGGTTCTTTCACAACTTCCATCCAGAGAATTACAGAATGCCTTATCCACAGTCATGGTATTTCCCCCAGTATTGTTTCTGACAAGGACAATTCAATTCACAGTCAGAGAAATGCAACAGTTGTTCCCTGATTGTGGAATCCACAGGTCTTACCATGTTACTCACTACCCCGGTGCAGCTGGCCTGATAGAATGATGCAAAGTCCTTTTATGGCATAGTTACAGTGCCAGTTAAGTGCCAGTAGTCTAGAGCTGAGATAGGGCTTTCCAGAAGGTGGTATATCTTTGAATAAGTGTCTAATACATAGTATGGTATCTCCAATAACAAGCACCCATGGGTCCCAGAATCAAGTGGTGGGAAAAGGGTATAGTTTTACTCACTATCACCACAAGTTACCCACTAGGAAAATTTGTTATGTGCTCCCATGACCATAAGTTCTACTGACCTAGAAGTTTTGGTTCTAGAGAGGTGAATGTTCCTGCCAGGGAACACAACAAACGTTCAATTGGAGTGGAAGCTCAGACTTTCCCCTGGCCACTTTGGATTTTTGATACCATTAAGCCAACTCTCTAAGAAAGGGATAACAGTGTTAGGAGAGGTGACTGATCTAGATTACTAAGGCAAAATTGGATTACTTCTCCACAAAGGGAGTAGGAAAGATTATGTCTGAAGTGGAGGAGATCTTTTTGGGCATCTCTTGGTGCCATCAAGTCCTGTGATCAAAATCAACTGGAAATTACCCAACCTAATTCGGGTAAGATGACAAGGGACACAGACCTGTCAGGAATCAAGATATGGCTTACATCTTCAGGAAAAGAGGAAAAGGTCTGCTGAAATACTTGCTGAGGGCGAAGAAAGTACAGAAAGTAGAGTTAATGATGGTAGTTAAAGTACCAATTAAGCCCACATAAGAGGTTGCAGAAATGAGGATTATAATCAACATGAGTTTTTCCGTCGTATTTTTTTTAAGTCCGTCTGAGGCCAGCCTGTTCTACAAAGTGAGTTCCAGGACAGCCAGGACTACACATATAGACCCTGTCTTTAAAACCCAAAGAAAAAAAATGTGTAGATATTTGTGGTTTTATTCCTCAATTTCTTTATCATATAATGTAACATCAATTGAGAAAATATCAATGGTTATCATATTTAAATTCTGAGAGACTAAAAGAATGTCTCTCAAATGACATATCCACCTATTCTCAAACATATAATGCATTTGTGGTTAACCATGGGATTGGTATAATATCACATTAGGCATAATTATGACCTGTAGTAGGACAGGCCCATAGGGTTGAGGAGATTGGCTCAAACCAGTTGCCAAGGCATACACATAATGTACTTCCTTATGAGTGAACCTGGAGTCTGCCTGAGGGACTGGAAACAAGAGCTCTCAGAGGTCCTGATTGTGCCTAGCTAATGAGGGGCAACCATGCAATGCCACCAGATTGCTGTCAGAGTACCTGATCATGCATAACCAATGAGGGATGACCACGCAATGTCACCAGATTGGGACACAGCCTGGGTGCTGGGAGGAGGGCATATAAGGCCTTCCCCATTACTGAATAAACAAGTCTGCTGTTTGCCTTCACCTGACTCCCAGTGTCTGTGCCATTGACACTGTGCCTTCTCACCCCCTCCCCCGAGGGAGCCGTTAAGACCCAGCAGCAATGACCTAGTTGTTTGCATTTGGAAATTAAGCATGTTCTAAGAAGATATGATTGTGTGCCAAATTGAAAAGAGGTAGATCGTTATGGCTACTTTTGCTTGTCCACTAGACTACATCCAGAATTAACGAAAGACCTATGTGATGGATGGGTGTACTAATGAGGAATATTTCTTAATTGAATAGATTGAAGTGGGAAGATCCACACTAAATCCAGATATTTTGAAATGCAAAGTTCTACCTTGAATCTGAGCCACATCTTCTATTGGCAGTTAATATAAATGGAATAAAGAAGTGCTTGTTCTTGTCTGCTTGCCCTCACTCTCACTGGCAAACTCATTCTGTTACTGGTATTAGACCTGGCTTCTTCAGAATTCAGGCGTTCTGAAGACAAGCTGAGATATCTGGTGGACTAAACAACTACTGGATTCTTGGACTTTGCATCAAGAGACAGACAATATTTGAACTATAACCTGTAAGATATGCTAAAAAATATCCCATGAATTCATACAAATATTTACAAATTCCACACTATAACTATATTTCAATATATAAGTCCATAAAAACTGAGTTGACTTAAATGTGTTATTGTATAATACACTGATGGATCATGGGCAAGAATTATCTATTAAATGGACTGTGTGTATGTTTAGCATCAAAATCATTAAAATTAAACCTGATGGATTTTAGTACATCTTATGTAGAAGAAAGAATAAAACTTGCTCAGAATCAATCTTACTAGAAATGACAATTTCTCTAAGAATAAAAGTCAAAATCAATGACATTTCTTCCAATATATTTTAATAAAATTTACTAAGTTCAAAATCCTTTTTATTTCTCTGAAATTGCATTAGAGTTTGACTAGGTCAGGAGCTGTACATACAGTAATATCATTTAGATGCTCATGCCTTTATCTGAGAGTTTCTAAGGCTGATTAAAAGTGTACTACTTATCAAATAACACACAGCAAGGATGATTTTGTTTCTGAAAATGCTTACCTATATTATTTGGTTGAACAACAACAACACAATTAGTTTACATTTAAAGAGAATAACAATAAAAACAAAATAAAATAATTGTAGGCTCAAAGTAAAAATGTATCTTCTCTCTGCCTTAATTGAAGAAATGTTTCTCTGGAGGAAAGTTCCCCTGGTTATTATAATAGTATGTTTACTTCTAAGGATTCATGGAGACAACTGCTTACACATCTTTCTTTTTCCCCTTTAAAAATGTTTTGTGCTCCTATGGGTTAGTGAGATTGTGCAGTCAATAAACACACTGCCTTCATTTGATGACCTGAGTTCAGTCCCTCTTTTGGAAGAAGAGATTCAACTTCTTCACATCAATCCCCATGGCAAATCCTCCAAATCCCCATGGCAGGTGCTCATGCATCTATGCATGTACACAGACACCCACACAGGCACACTTAGAAATCTAAATATATTTCTCTTTCTCAATGGCAATTCTGATCTCTTCCATGTGTATCATATTAACAAAGTTGTTATCCTAATGATGGACAACTAAAACAAAACAAAAAAAATATTACTAGGCTGTCCTTTCTTGATGCCTGGGTTAGGTAAATAGAAATTACACAGAAATAAAAAGATGGTAGATTGGGCAGGTCTCTTTTTATAGATTGAATCTCCTAAATTCCTTTTTTTTTACTTTTTTATTATCATGATATTTTATTTAACCCGTACGAATAGAAAGCATACTGATATTGTGTGACATTTTTATATAAGCATGTTACATACTGCAATCATTAATTTTCTCCCCCTTTCCAACATTTGTTTAATTTGGCCCATAAACCTGGGACCCTTCTTGTTAAAGAGTGCCCTATCCAGCCACTCAAAAGTCTGGCTTATTTCACTTAATATGATGATTTCAGGTTATATCCATGTTCCTGCAAACAACATGGCTCTGTTTCTTTAATGGGCATGTAACACTCTACTGTTTATATAATGTGCTGTGACAATGTCTTTATCCAACCAGCCACAAAACAGCATATGGGTGTGTCCTATAGTCTTTAAGCATTTCACTATGTTAAAGGTTGGTGTGGGCAACTCTATGGCATGCTGATGCTGATTCATTTGGTCATATAGTTGGATCATATAGTAGTTTTAATTTTAATTTTCTATGGTAAATTTATATTAATTTCCATAGTGGCTATATTAAGTTGTATTCTCACAAAAATATTCATCTTTAAGAGATTATTTAGGGCCAGGCGTTGGTGGCGCACGCCTTTAATCCCAGCCCTCAGGAGGCAGAGCCAGGCGGATCTCTGTGAGTTCGAGGCCAGCCTGGGCTACCAAGTGAGCTCCAGGAAAGTCACAAAGCTACACAGAGAAACCCTGTCTCGAAAAACCAAAAAAAAAAAAAAGGATAGATTATTTAGATTAAATCCTCACTAGTATTCATGTTTTTTTCCTTCACTCAAGAACATTTTTTTAATTTGATAACAAAACACTATCATTTAGTAATTATTAAGTGCAAAATACTTAAGTAAGTATACAGTTAATTATGATTGAGTTTCATACTAAAATTAGAGGAATATATTTATGTAGTTAAAATTTCCTTTCAACAGATTAGATAAAAAAATACTTTAAGCTACTCTTCAAATAATATTTAAAAAGTTAACTGATACCAAAAATTTTTAAAATTATGTTATAAAATAGAAAGGAATGATTGCTAATCTACATATTTATTGAGTAAATTTATCATTAAGTATTATGCTTTATATATCTAAGAGACATGAAATAATAACATACATCTTATTGAAAACAGATATTGTTGAAAGAACTTCACATTTAACCTGTTATGTAGGTTGGGCATTTATTGTTTCTTACCTAACCAGTAGGTAAGAAATTTAAAAACAAAGCATATCCAGGTGCTATAACCTTGAATTTATAGTAATTATCCCTTTGTGATGAATATCTTCATTTTAAAATATGATTTCAGTCTGTTCAGTGTCCTACGAAAATGTCACAAATAGATTCATTAAAATAGAAATATATCTTATCTGGATTTGACTGTTGAGAAGTAAAAGATAAAGGTGTCAGACCATTTGGAGATTCTGTGTCTGTGAGAGGTTTTCTCACTTTTCATAGATGGCCAGGCATTTCCTGCAATGTCATACAGCAGGAGGGATGAACATTATCTCTCTGTCTCTCTCTGTCTCTCTGTCTCTGTCTGTCTCTGTCTGTCTCTGTCTCTGTCTCTGTTTCTCTCTGTCTCTCTCTGTCTCTGTCTCTCTCTGTCTCTGTCTCTCTCTGTCTCTGTCTCTCTGTCTCTCTCTGTCTCTCTCTCTGTCTCTCTCTGTCTCTCTCTGTCTCTCTCTGTCTCTCTGTCTCTCTGTCTCTCTGTCTCTCTCTCTCTCTCTCTCTCTCTCTCTCTCTCTCTCCATAAGGGCACTGAGCTCATTCAGGAAGGCTGCAGTGACCACATGCCCTTCCTCATAAGAGAATTACCTTAGAAGTCAAAACTTAACATAGGAACTTTACAAGAACATATTGGACCACGTCAAAGATCTTCTTTGACTATTAATATTTATTGTTTATTGCAAAGTCTACCTACAGCTACCTAGGGAGCTGTGCTTCTGTCACGAATGTGTTTCAATAATGATATGATAGGCAGGTGTCATTGTGCAATGCTTATACTGCCAGCACCTGGGGGCAATTATTTAATAAGTTTGGGGATATATACAAAAAAATTAATCTATCAATATAATCACAAAATAGATGAAACCATTTATCCTTAATATAGGAATAAAATTTTAACTTGATAGTTTGTTAATCATACTAGTGTATTTTTGAACGTTTCAAGATTATAATAGATATGGCAAAACAGATGTAGATTGAGCTGTCTCTCTCTTGTGTCAAGAAGAAGAATCACAATGATATTTCTCATAATATCCTTTATAGTAATTCTGACTGAGAACTACATTACTTTACACTATTTTTTGAACAATTTAGGGGCTAAAAACGTAAGAAATGGGGTTAAATAAACAAGGATTGTCTCTGTATTGATGAAGACTAAGAGAAAGTACTTTCTTTTTTTCAATAGAGGTCATTGGGCATCCTAGGGAAGACTATACTTACAGGTATTATTGGTTGCTATAACACAATAGAGCTGAGTCGGCTGCTTAGGCCCTGCTGGCAGCCTACACTCCAAGGTCGCTGTCCCGTGAGACACTGGGGAGTAAGGATGAGACCATAGCTTGGGGGTATGGAGAAGGGAAGGCAGAGTCATTTCCAGTGTATGTTGAAGAGGAAACTCAAACTCCTAGATAACACAAAGGCCTCCCATGTAGATGTAACCAGCTGCCTTATTAAATAAGAGACACAGGGCCAATGTAAAGATGAAAGCCAAAGAGGTCAGAGCTAAGAGTCTTACCCGCTTTCCGCCAGCTAGCCTCTCCCGCCAAGAGACCTCTCCGAAAAGGAACTACTCCCTGTGCGTTCGCCTTTAAAATAAGAGTTCTGTTCTTCCTTCTCATTGGTTGTAAACCCAACTACGTGACTGCCTCGTCACTGCCTCTCTATACAGACCTCCAAGTCTTCTATGGTTGGTATTGAGATTAAGGGCGTGTGTCTCCACTGCTGGCTGTATCCTTGAACACACAGAGACCTACCTAGTTTTGCCTGCCGAGTGCTAGGATTAAAGGCGTGCACCACCACCGCCCTGGCTTTCGCTATGGCTTGCTGATAGCTCTGACCCCTAGGCAACTTTATTTATTAACATACAAATAAAATCGCATTTCAGTACAAATAGAATACCACTATATCCCAGTTCTGCATGTGAAATATACAAAATGCTTTGTTTCAACTTTCATTGTCAAAATTTCATAAAAGTAAAAAGGAACTATAAGGACACTTGCCACTCTGAAATGGGAAATGGCAGAAAATGTGCTGGAAGCCTTTCTTTCCCTTCATATAAAAGACAAAAATGCTAAATTTTATTATTTCAACATGCCACAATAATGTGCAGTGATTATGCAGCAACGATCTTAGTGTAAATCCCACCACACTCCCTTAAGGCATTAAGAAAGAAGAGAAAAATTTCAGAGGAGACAAGTTAAAGCTAGGTCATGAATAGAATATAAAGCTGCTTTCATGAAATAGGCCAGAATATGTGATAAGAAATATCATATTTTAAATTAGCCTGTAGCCTCAAGATAAGTCTCTGGAGTGCCACAATAAATATATCACATATTACTTTATATGCTGTTTTTATGGTACATTATTAATGAAACATGAATTATTAAATGCATATTTCAATAATTAGTGGTGGAATTCATATACAGCAAATCTGATACCCACAAACAAAATGGCTTATAATGTTGCTGCATTAACACACACATTTTAATGTGTCCCTGTGTTTTTCATGTTGGAGAGTGATGCCAGTTTATATGTTATATGTATGCTTTGTTTAGTTTTATGAATTGAACAATATAAGGCTATATAGAAAAATAGATTTGGGATCATTAGCTATGTCAGCCTGAAAGGGAAGAAGCAGAGGAAGCATTTTACAGTTTTATAACAGTAATGATTTCTTCACAGGCTTAAGGCTTTAATAGTTTGGAGGTAGTTTATCTCCCTCACTTTCATTAGAAAATGCTCAGGAAATGGTCTATTGGACCAAGCTAAGAAAAAAATTCCTTGAGGATCACAATATCCTTTATTTAGAACTATATGTCTGGAAATAGATTAAGACTTTACAGGCAGGTATAGTTTTCCTAGCAAACACATAAGAATCTGAGTCACAAAAGGCTTCAGGACTTGCTATATTTTGATCATTCAAAAATAATATGAGGAACAAATAAATATTTACAGAACTGACCTAAGGTTCAAAGCCAATGAAGCCAAAGAGAAAATTCCAATCTCCTGAAGTTCTTTCCTCTGCTCTCAACTGTTCTTTAGGGAATTACCTTGCTAATTCATTTCCTCAGTTCATGGTTAGGTGAGGCTTCCTAAGCTTTTTTGCAAATTCAGAGGTAAAGAATAGATGACCCTGGTCCTCGAGAAATGTACATAGTGAGGCAAGGACATGTTAACACACTGAGTAGAAACTGAGTATGACAGGGCAGAGCAGAAACTGAATCCAAGGAAATAGTAATGTGAGTCATATGTTGTTCCTTTATGCAACACTGATTTATTTCCTTTTGAGTCAAAAACCAATTTTTCCCCTAGTACTTGCACAACAAGCATTTTATTCATGGACACTTTCCTTGTCCCTAGATTGTCACTTCTGGACATAGTTCTTTACTCTTGAAGAATTCAGATTCATTCAAACTGTTCATTCAGAAATACGCACAACATCTAATGTCCTAACTCCAGCACTAGGAGTTCAGTTGAATAAATGAACTTCAGCCACAAAAGAGCTATAGGTCACAGTTACAAGCAGTTGGATTGGTAATGTATTGATTTTTTTCACATAATTTATTTTAATTTATTCTTCTGTTTATTTTTTTCTTTTTTATTATTAAGAAAATTTCTCTTCACAAACATGGTATGTATTCACTCATAAGTGGATACCAGATGTAAAACAAAGGATAGCCAGACCACAACCCACAGCTTTAGAAAAGCTAGCTAACAAGGATGGCCCTAAGAGAGACACATAAAAAACCCAGTGAAGAAGAAATAGATGAGATCTACATGAGCAAACTGGGGGTGAGGGGGGTGGGGTAATGGAGGGCAAGGAATGGGATATGAGAACATAAGGAAATGGGAGGTTTGAGCTGGAAGAGGAACAGTGTGGAAGAGTAAGAAAAGAGATACCATGATAAATGAAGACATCATGGGAATAGGGAGAAACAGCATGCTAGGGAAGTTCCCAGGAATCCACAAGGTGGGGTCATCCTTGACTACTAGCAATAGTCTAGAGGGTGCTTAAACTCGTCTACTCCAGTAACCAGATTCTACTCCAGTAACCAGATTAGTGAATACCCTAACTGTCATCATAGAGCCTTCATCCAGTTTCTGATGGAAGCAGAGGCAGAAATCCACAGCCGGGCACCAGTACAATCAATGAGAGAGAGGAGGGATTCTACAAGCAAGGGGACATCGAGATCATGATGGGACAACGTACAGAGGCGGCCAGCCAAAGGAGTGGAAACCCATGAACTGTGGACCAATAGCTGTGGAGTCCCCATGGGATTGGACTAGCCCTCTGGATATGTGAGATAGTTGTTTAGCTTGAACTGTTTGGGGGGCCCCCAGGCAGGGGGATCGGGATCTGTCCCTAGTGCATGAGAGGGCTTTTTGAGCCTATTGCCTAAGGTGTGACACCTTGAGCAGCCTTTGTACAGGGGGTAGGGGCTTGGACCTGCCTCAACTGAATGTACCAGACTCTGCTGACTCCCCATGGAAGACCTTTACTTGGAGGAGGTGGGAATGGGGGGAGTGTTGGGGGGGAGCCTGGGGGACTGGAAGAGGGAGGAGTGGGGATCTGTGGTTGGTATGTAAAAACCAATGTTTTTGTTACTTTATGTCTATCACTTTCTGTTCACCCTGTCTTTCTTAGAAAATTTACTCTTATCCACGTTCTTCAACAAATCACTTGTGTTTCTGTTTCATGCTAGGCCAAACATGCTCATAAATAACCTTGTTTAAGATTATGGCTGCATCTTCTCTTTGATTACCCCATAGGCATCAGCACACTATATCCCTCACCAGTCATTTTCTTCAGCTATTTACTTAAACATCACCTAATTTTCTAAAGATTCAATCTATTGCTGTACCAGAATATTTCACTGTATTGATCAGTTACAGTTTGCTTATGAGTAGCCTTGCTTCATATTTTAACCACTTGATTTTATTATCTATCCTCATTTGCTTTTCTGTTGCTGTAATAAGCAGAATGAACAAAAGCAGGTTGGGGAGGAACAGGTATATTTATTTCACTGTCCATCATTGTGGGAAGCCAAAGCAAGAACTCAATGCATGGACTTGGAGTAAGAAACTAAAGCTGAGGCTGTGGTAATATTGTTTTTATTTGGAGTTAAGAAAAATATTTCATATCAAATATATTTTGATCATTTTTCCATATTTCCTCAAAGATATTTTCTACTTCTCTCTCTACTCAACTTTATATTCCTTCTCTCTCCCTCAAGAAATCAAAAATAAAAGCAAAACCTAAAAGAAAAAATCCAGGAAACAGAAAGTAATATTAAAACCAACAAGCAAAAGACCAATGAGATAAAATCTGAAATAAGACAATAGTCTACAAACAAACAAACAAAACCACATTGATATTGTTTTGTGTTGGCCAAGTATTCCTGGGCATGAGGCCTGCCCAGAAGTGTGGTTGGTATACCCAATAATGCTCCACTGAAGAAAGCTGATTTTATCTTTGCCAGTGGCTATCAATTGCTTCTTGTTTAGGGATGTGACCCAATGTCTATTTCCTATCTGGCATGAACCTGTGAAGTTCTTGTGCATACCATCATAGTCTCTATAAGTACATATATGTATCAGTCCTGTTGTGTCTGTCAGTATGAGACCATTTTCTTGAAGTCATCCATCCCCTGTGGCTTTTATAATCTGTCTGCCTCCTCATCAGCATAGATTCTTGAGCCTGAAGGCAGTAACAGTTGGGTATGAACATATCCCGTTAAGGACTAAATGCTCCAAAATCTCTCATTCTCTGCACATTGTCCAGTCCTAGGTCTCTGCGTTGATTACCATCTACTGCAAGAAGAAGCTTCTATGATGTGGGTTGAGCAAGACACTGAACTCCAGCTATACCAATTTGTCATTTTATTGCTATATGCATTAGGCTTTCCTCTCGGCCCATGACCTATCTAGTCTGAAATTCTTTGCCTAAATGTGGTAATATCTTTTTCTTAAAATACTTCTTTCCTTAAAAAGACTTAAATTTTTCCAGACTTTGCAATCAGTTTAATACTATTCCTTGACATCATTTAAAACTAGGTATCATTTTTTTTTGCGCCACTGTATAAATTTAAGCTGGAAGCCCATGACATTTTGTCTCCTAGTTACAATAGCAACTGTATCTATAATTTCTTACCAACTTGACCCTGTAAAGGTGAGCTGTACAAGGATGATACCAAGGAACCTGCCAAATTGACAGAAAGCCCACAAAGCCTCAACTCTACACAAAGAAATACAGACAACCCAATGTAGATGTAACCAACCGTCTTATTAAATAAGAAACACAGAGCCAATGTAAAGATAAAAGCCCAAGAGGTCAGAGCTAAGAGCCTTACCCGCCTGCTGCCAGCTAGCCTCTTCAGCCTAGAGACCTCTTCGAAAAATGTGGTGGTATTGTGTTCCCCAAAATATTGTGTATGCTAATAAACTTATCTGGAGTCAGAGAACAGTACAGCCACAATATTAAACATGAGGATAGGCTGTGGTAGCACATGCCTTTAATCCTAGCATTCCAGAGACAGAAATCCCTCTGGATCTCTGTGAGTTCAAGGCCACATTGGAAACGGCCAGGCATGGTGACACACGCCTTTAATCCCAGAAAGCGAGCCTTTAATCCCAGGGAGTGGTGGTAGAAAGCAGAAAGGTATATAAGGCATGAGGACCAGAAACTTGAGGCATTTGGCTGGAGAAGCATTTGGCTGGTTGAGCATTTGGCCTGGTTAAGCTTTCAGGCTTCTAGCAGCAGTTCAGCTGAGACCCATTCTGGATGAAGACTCAGAGGCCTCCAGTCTGAGGAAACAAGACCAGCTGAGGATCCGGTGAGGTGAGGTAGCTGTGGCTTATTCTGTCTCTCTGACCTTCCAGCATTTCGCCTCAATAACTGGCCTCAGGTTTGATCTTATTAATAAGACTCTTTAAGATTCATTTTACAACCCAGTAAAGCTTGGAGCAGTTGGATGGCCAACTTCAGACCCTCCACCCTGAACACACACCTACAAGTTATATAACATGGACTTAACATGTTACAATTAGGAAAATATATGTGTGTGTGTGTGTGTGTGTGTGTGTGTGTGTGTGTGTGTGTATGTGTGTGTGTGTGTGTGCGCAATACAGGAAAAAAGAAGCTATGAATTTGAAGGAGAGCTGGAGGTGTATATAAGAGAGTTTGGAAGGAGGAAAGGGAAGAGAGAAATGTTGCAATTAAATTATAATTATACAAATAAATAACAACAATAAAAAAGTAACCAAACTTACCTTTTGTTTGTACAACCTAAGCTCCCTGCTCTGTTATCAGTAAAATTTTCAGTCTCATCAGGCTGTCTCCTAGGCTCAAGTTGGCTCCATTTCATACTTCCTATTGTCCTTAGTGATCATACCATGGTCCTGATATCTCTATTGCCTACTCTGGGATTAATGCTATTTCCACACAGTG
Organism: Peromyscus melanophrys; assembly: GCA_902168415.1. NCBI lineage: Eukaryota > Metazoa > Chordata > Mammalia > Rodentia > Cricetidae > Peromyscus > Peromyscus melanophrys. The sequence goes on from CABHPR010133799.1 coordinate 37,842, forward strand.
GATTACAGTAATGTGAAACCATTATTTGTCTGATGCCTTCTATATGATGCCATTTCCCTTTGCATTTCTGTAACAATGATGAAGCCAAAGGGACTTTACCAATATTCTAGGACCATGTTGGACGTGAAGAACTCTCCAATAGAAACATCTTTTTTTCTATAAAGTATCCAGCCACAGGCACTTTATAATAGCATCACAAATGGACTCTTGCACTATATTGCAATTCTATAGTATCAGGGAACAGTAGGACCTGTGACATAACAAAAGAAACTACAGAAGAGAACAAGGCCTGAAATATTGCCTGCCTTTCTGTATACAGAAATTTCATCATTATGGTAGAGGCTTGATATGTTATAATAGAACTTAATAATAAGTCAGATGTAAGCAATCCCTTCATAATAGATTTTTCAGATTGATCAGCCCTGTCAGTCAAGTCTATAAACAAATTGAAGTCAAAACTAAACTTTTAAATTTATATTGATGAACTTATGTAGTCATACTGCATCCACAAATCAGTTATAATAAAAATTTAAAAAGCCAAAGTTTTAATTAAGTAGTCACAAGTATAATTTACAGAAATACATATTTTTGAAACATATAGGAATGATGTCTTATGGATAGGGCATAAAGAAAAATGAAGTTTTTAATCTGTTAGTAAAATACTTATGTAATAGGAGCACAAGATTGATTGGACTCAAGTCCTAATGGATATTAGTAGAAATGAGATTAAACATGTAGGGATGTATATCTCATTAAAATGATTTTTATGGCTCTTTATTAGTACATATAAATTATACATGGTAATAAACTTCATCATGATAATTTAATATTTACATGCACACACATGTAACATAAGTGTACACCATAGTAATAAGAAGCAGAAGGAATGGGAGAAGGAAGAGGAGATGGAGGGGGAGGAGGAGAGGAAAATTAACATTTTATATGAATTAATTAAACAATCTCTTCAAAAAACAGGGAAGAATAGGAAGAAATGATGGTTGCTGAGAATGGAGAAAGTGATGAGTTTGGACATGATCTAAATTTTGTATTTAGTCCACAGTGAACGTGGATATCAGGGGAAACTGTGTGTGGTCAATTCCCTTCTTCCAAATTTCCATGAGTTCTGGGGTTAGAATTCAAATCATCATGGTATCATATCAACTCCTTTTACCTACTCAGAGTTCTTGCTGTCCATGGGAGAAATGTTAAAGATTTAATTTTATTAAGTATTAGTAAAGTGGCTGCCTACTTCATGATGTGATGGTAGATATTTTAGAAAATCATATTCATTTTTCACATACAAATTTTAATCTGAATATTCATTCTAACAAACTAATTCTAATATGAATATTCATTTTAACATACAAAATTTTAATATGAATATTCACTTTAACATACTAATTTTAATATGGTACTCATTTTTAATTTAAAAAATTTAAACATATTTTTCTCTTTTTTGGTTTTTATATTAAATTTATTTATTTATTTTATATCCAGTCCACAGTTCCCACTCCCCTGCATCCCTTGCAATCCACTCCTCTGTTTCTGTTCAGAAAGGGGCAGGCCTCCCATGGGTGTCAACAAAGCATGGCATATCAAGTTGAGGTAGGACTAAGCTCCTCCCTTTGTATTAAAGCTTAGTAAAGCAACCCAGTATGAAGAATACTTTCTCAAAAGCCTACCAAAATGTCAGGATCAGTCCCCATTCCCACGGCCAGGAGTCCCACAAGTAGACCAAGCTATAGAACTGTCACACATATGTAGGAGGCTTAGGTGAATCTGATGGGAGCTCCTCAGCTGTCAATCCATAGTCTGTGAGCTCCTAAGAGTTCAGGTAAGTTGTTTGGGTGGGTTCCCTTGTGATGACCTTAACCCTCCTGGCTTATACAATCCTTCCTTCCTCTCTTTAACAGGATTCCTGGAGCTTGGCCCAATGTTTGGATGTGAATCTCTGCATTTGCTTCCATTAGTTACTAGACAAAGGCTCTCTGATATCATTTAGGGTAGTCATCAATCTGTTTACAGTAGATGGCCAGTTCAGGCACCCTCTCCGCTATTGCTAGGAGTCTTAGCTGGGGCCATCCTTGTAGATTCATGGGAGTTTCCCTTCCACCAGGTTTCTACCTGACCCCGAAATGCCCCACCATCACCATATCTCTTTCACTCCTTCCCCCCTCTACTCCCAACCGAATCCCTCCTATTTTCAACCCCACCAATCCCCAGTTTACCCAGGAGATCTCCATGCATCTTTGGGCCCTCCTTGTTACCTAGCCTCTCTGGGGCTGTGGATTGTAGCCTGATTATCCTTTACTTTACAGCCAATACCCAATTATGAGTGAGTACATACCATGTTTGTCTTTCTGGGTCTGGGTTACCTCACTCAGTATAACTTTTTTCTATATCCATTCATTTGCCTTCAAATTTCCTGGTGTCATTGTTTTTAACAGCTAAGTAATAATCCATTGTGTACAACATTTTTTTTTTATCCATTCTTTGGTTGAGGGACATCTAGGTTATTTCCAAATTCTGGCTAATATAAATAAAACTGCTATGAACATAGGTGAGCAAGTGTCCTTGTGGTATGACTGAGCATTCTTTGACTTTATGCCCAAGATTGATATCCCTGGGTCTTGAGGTAGATTGATTCTGAATTGTCTGAGAAACCGCCATACTGATTTCCAAGTGGCTGTACAAGTTTACACTCCTACCAGCAGTGGAGGAGTGTTCGCCTTGTGCCTTATCTTCTCCAGCATAAGCTGTCATTAGCATTGTTGATCTCTGCCATTCTGACAGGTGTAAGATGGAATCTCAGAGTCATTTTGATTTGCATTTCCCTGATGGCTAAGGTTGTTGAACATTTCTTTAATGTTTCTCTGCCATTTCAGATTCTTTGGTTGAAAATTCTCTGTTTTAGATCTGTGCCTCATTTTCAAATTGGGTTATTTTGTTTTTTGATGTCTAGCTTCTTCAGTGCTTTACATATTTTGGAGATCAGCCCTTTGTCAGCTGTGGGGTTCATGAAGATATTTTCTCATTCCGTAGGCTACCGTTTTGTTCTGTTGACAGTGTCCTTTGCTTTACAGATACTTTTCAGTTTCATGAGGTCCCATTTATTAATTGCTAATCTTAGTGTCTGTGCTATTGTTTTCCTGTTCAGGAAGTTGTCTCCTGTGCCAATGCTATTTTCCACCTCATCTATCAAGTTAAGTATATTTGGATTCATTTTGAGATATTTGATCCACTTGCACTTGAGTTTTGTGCAGAGTGATAGACATGGCACTATTTGCATTCTTCTACATGTCGACATCCAGTAATGTCAGAAGCATTTATTGAAGATGTTTCTTTCTCCATTGTGTAATTTTGGCTTATTTGTCAAAAATCAGGTGCTTATAGGTGTATGGACTTAAATTAGGGTCTTTGATTTGATTCCATTGATCCACCTTTCTGTTTTTATTCCAATAACATGCAGTTTTATTACTATAGCTCTGTAGTACAGCTTGAAATCAGGGATGGTGAAACTTCTGGTTGTCTTATTTGACAAGATTGTATTAGCTATCCTGGTCTTTTTGTTTTTTCATTTGAAGTTGGGTATTGTTCTTTAAAGATCTGATGAATATTTATTTTAACATACAAATTTTCTGATTATTTTGTTGAGTTGTATATATCTTTATTAAATTAGTATCTTTATATTAAACAAAGTAATATTTACTAGAAATAGCAATCTTTTTACTTCTTATTTGTTTATAATATTTACTCTTTATGACTCTAGTAACAACATCTAAATAATTTTAAAAAGTCTTTATATAACTTGTGAGTGTCAGAATAATGGGTTTGAACAGTTAATCTACTAAATATACAGACATTGTGGATTATATAGTTGTATTTGATAACACTGAATTTATATGAATTTTAATTTTCTTCTGAATTATTTTCCTCTATACACAACAACAACAAAACAAAAACAAAAACAAAACCCCAAAAGGATCAGTTGTTAACATTCCATTTGTCTTATGATTTAGTTACAGTGAATATGTGAATAGGAATAAACTTGAAAGAGGTCATCTGTGTGCAAAATGTCAACACAATTTTTATGCTGCCTAAACAGAATAATGTATAGTATGAAATAAGAATGATTTAATTAACTGTAACTGTCTCAGTAGAGTGCACGTTTTATCTAGTGAAAACATAAAAATGATAGATACGTGCATTATGTCAATTAATCTACTCATATTTCAGTGTGATTATAAGAAACAAGGATGTGTATGAGCTATCATTGCCCGGGTAAAGACATAATGAATACATAAAGACTGGCTCATTTGAATCTTTATCATCACAAGTAAAACCACAAAAAGAATTGCATCTAGCTGTTTCTACTCAGAAGGAGACAAACTTTTAACAAAAAGATGGCAGTATTAGGGCTAAATGTTTAAACTTTAATTGAAAATTTCAGGTTATATCTTGTAGTTCATTCAAGGATTCCATTTTTGCCTTCCCCTTGTACTGTTATTTAATAATGAAATTAACATAAAGTCATCATGCTGAGTCTCCAGAAGATAAAGACCATTTTGATATTAAAACATTTCTCTTCCATTTCAGGCCTGTTTCTATTTATTTAATGTTTTATTTAATAATCATATATGCATATAACATGTTTGGAACAAATGCACCTCCCATTCCTTCCTCTCTAACCCCTGCTGCACATCACTATGACTACTTTCCTGACAATTTCATGGGTACCCTTTCTCTCTCTTTTTAATCCTCATTGAATCCACTTAGTGCTGTATGAGTGTGGACCCATCTACCAGAGCATGGGTCACCTCTCAGGGTCTACATCCCTGAAGAAAACTGATGCTTCCCCATCCAACAGCTATTAACTACTGAGAATTCCTCAGCTGGAGGTGAGAGTTCATGATCCTTCTTCTTTCTATGTTGGGCTTTTGGCTGACTTGATCCTCTTCAGCTCTTCTTATGTGGTCGAAGCTGCTGTGAGTTCATGTGTCCATCAGTGCTGTCAGCAAACTCTGACTGCAGGCTTCACTAAGCCTGCTTCTAACAATTTGTGCAATAATCACTAAGCCTTGAGCGATAGAGGTGTGCCATGGATGTCCCATTCAGACCTGAGAACTCCGTTAGCTCTTGTTGTCTGCATCATGACTGTTTGTAGGTAACTGCGCCGATTTCCACCTACTACAAAAAGAAACTTTGGTGCGGTTTGAACGGGGTGAGAGATGTGAGGAAAAGGACGTGGGAGAAGTATGGAGAGGAATAACTTACACTGAAGACCACTGAAAATGGCTAATGGGAATTTAGCACTCTATAAGTTTCCTTAGTGTGTGCATATACACATATAAAACAAATTCCATGTATAATATGATGGATAATACCTGCAAGATTTCAAAATGTATCAAATAACAGGCCCATGCCAGATAAGGTAACCACGTCTCAGGTTGTTTGTGGAGTATTGTTATTGTTCATACTTACCCTCCAGCACTTGACGATAAGACCCTACCTACTTCTGAAGGTACCACATACTTGAGTAACAGGGAATGGAGAAATGAAGCTGTGCGGTGACCTGATGCCTGTGCACCAGGCTTTGAATGGAGAGATTGTCAACCCCTATGACTGAGAACTATCTTGACATACATCTTCATTGCCTGAAGGTGTGTAATCATCAGCACTTTAGACATTGTTCACAGGGCCTTAATATGTACTGAATTGTGGAAGAAGCCAGGGAGCAAGTTTGTCTAAACAGGTAGAAACTGCTCAACTGGAGACCTTTTGTCTCTAGAGAATATTGCCTAGAAGTTTCAGATCTACTCAAAAAAAGAAACTATTGGATATCATTTGAAATCTGTCACATATTAAACTTTGGAAAAGAACTGAACTATAAACCATTGTAGACATATCTAAATTCTTGAGGCTAGTTCAATCGTGGTATTTCCAGATGATCAACCTGTAATCATTGTTTTAGCCATGTAGGAGAGGTGGTCTGTAAAAATTGGTTATCCTCTTGGGCACATGTCTTCTAAGAAAATGACAGCAATCAAGCAATCAAGCAGTTTAAAACGCATGAGTATGGTAATATTTTCCATAATACTTTTTTATTCAATAACCCTACTCATGGGTGTCTCACAGTAAAATTAGAAATATTTTTGTCTTTCAGTTTTAACTGCTTGTTTCTGTTTTCTTATGCTGTCTAAAAAGGAACAGGAATTAATTTGCAAGGAGTTCATAAATTTTATTTGGAAAAACTTACACAGCTAAAAATGGAGCCCACAGAATAACCTGTTCCAGCATACAAGGAAACAAGCTAATAGAAACAATTGAACACCAAAATACATGACTAAATAGATAAACATTCCTATTGTCGTGGATTATTGCAAAAAGTGATTGGGGTGGCAAAATATTTCAGCTGGTGAAGGTATGTGCCACTAAAATTTGACAACCAGAATTTGTTCCTGGAATCTGCATGCAAGAAGGAAGGAACTGGCTCTCACATATTGTCCTTTGACTACCACACCTATCCCATGGCATGCCTGCTCTCCCACATCATCAAGCATACACACACACATAATAAAAAAATATAAAGGCATAAGAAGATATGTAATCAAATTTGAAGGTGATATACTTTGTAGAAACTAAGATGTGATTATTTGTAAGGCGTTGTACACAAACCAGAAGTCTGGACTTCATCCATCCTCAGAGCACAACCTGCTATACTTTCCTGGTGAGCTTCTATACCTGTAACCAAGTTGTATTCTCACCTACGCTTCCACAGTCCTATGTTTGCTACAGAAATCTCTTGCTGTGCAACTTAATTTCTTTCCAGTTTTTGGATATTTCAGAAACTCAAGATCTTTTAAAATATTCTCTCCCTTGATAAATAAAAAAGTAAATACTTTGAAACAATGCATATTGGACAGTTCCTTATCATGTGTTTATTTTCTGGTATGCTTTTTAGAATGCATATAAAAATCATCTGTTGACTGATAAGTCTGCAGTGAAGGATGGCCTTATATAAATAGATACAGTCAGTGGTGACTAAGCAGGTGTAATTGTAGGTCCTCAATGAGAACAAGAAAAAGTCGCAGAAGAAAACTTTTGTCAAGATATTGCCAGGAACATTTGAAGGCTTTCATATACAGAAGTGCTATGACTTTGCCCAGGGTTATAATTCCTTATTTGCAATTGTATCATTGAATAAACAATATGAAACAACAAAATATTTTGGAATGTGATTAAGTAAACCTATCACTAACTAACTCAGGACTTGGTACCATTTGCCTACTTCTGGTGTGCATCTAGATATGTGAGAGATTGCTTATTTCATTCTTTGTTCATCAATTTTTACATCTTTCCCACATTCTAATATGTGGAAACAATTTATCTGCAATTAACTTAGATTTTGTCAAAGTGATATGAAAGAACAAATTAAAATATTTTTGAAGACAGTACTAAGGCATTAGGCTTATATAAATGTTTATATATAAATTTCCCTAAAACAAGGACTGATGGAATTTAAGACATAAATTATTAGATACTTGGTTAATTTTGTTTTAGATTTCAGATAAAATTGACTCTCTTAGCATAAGAGTAAGTATGCGTTTTGGAACATTTTAGCTTTGGTATTTTTGTGTCTGAACATAGTAATCTTTGTCTGATTCCATATTAATCACGAAATGTAAGAGCAGATAATTTCAAAGGTGGGCACAACCTGGAGAGCATTATGTTAAGTGATATAAGCTAGGGTACCATGGAGAATATCATATGGAATCATACATATCTAAAATTTGGACTTACAGAAAGAGAAAGAAAATAATGGCTACTAGAGGCTGGTGACTGTATGTGTGTGTTCATGTTTGTGCATGTGTGTTTATACCCACTTTGTGTGTGTGTGTGAGAGAGAGAGAGAGAGAGAAAGAGAGAGAGAGAGAGAGAGAGAGAGAGAGAGAGAGAGAGAGAGAGA
>CABHPR010133800.1:0-25885 GCA_902168415.1 Peromyscus melanophrys
TCTTAAATATAAAGGGGGTAGTATGTAACTGAGGGAGTTCTATAAACTGGATAAGATGAAACAGATTTCCTCTGGAATGTGAGAAAATTAATTGACCTCTAACAGTCAATTTTCTAGTGCCTCGAATGTCCATTTGCTCATCTACATATCTACTCAATAATTATGTGTGTAGATTTCACCTGTTATTCAATTAATGCATTTCCAATAAAAGTCAATTCATTTATTTGACAAGTATTTGTTAAGGCTCTGATAACCTCAGATAAGGGAATTGATATAGAAATAACTGACTTATCTCTATTATCATAGTTGTGAAAATAGTTTTTCAGGGTACCATTTCAAACCAACTACATTTCCATTTTAGATTAATCATTATAATGAAATAAATCAGATGACCTCCAAAAATCTTTCTTAGCTATGTGATCCTTATAATTTCATTCAAACAAAAAAGTCATACAGACCAAAACATTTATACCAATGCACTGTAATGTGACATCTTTGCAAATAACAGCAGTTGTATCTAGATAGTATATATTATGGCATAACTATGTAAAAATATCCATTTTTATCCTCTTAATTATATGAATCAACTTGTTAGAATCCATCCAAACTATTAAAGTTGTTCCCATCTGATGAAAATGACTATCCTGGAAGACTAGAACAGATGTTAGACTCTAAATGGGAAACTGTTGCTTATGTGGCTGTGTCCTTAGGTGTGAGTGACTATTACTACTGCAAAAAACTCCAACATGCAGATAAAGAGAGCTCTGCATGGCACAGTATTAGAAAGCTCTTAGTGAGAGTTCAGCAGTTCTGTCAGCCTGATTCAATGGCTACAGATGGTGAGAGCAGGAACTAGCAAAAAGTGTGACATGAATCCAGCACAAAACTTGCTGAAAATATTTTAGAAAACCACAACTGGCTTGTGGTGGGGAGATGGCTGAGCTAAACTGGTCATATAATACTGCAATGCTCTGTTTAGCACATGGCTTCCACTGAGTCAGCAGGAAGTGTCTGGAGATACAAGAGCTTTGTATTTAGAACAGTGGAGAACAGAAACAGGAACAAAAGGAGATGTAAACCTTTCCTCAGTACATCTGTAGGCAGACAAGTAGGAACAGGTCTAAGGACAATACTTCCAGCTAAAATACAAGGGTCCAAGAAGGAGTTTTTCATTGCTTGAATTTGACTAAAGTCAGATATCTTGCAATATTCTGAATTGTAATGGACCTAGGGACAGACTAAAACTATAAACTGCTTATATCTTTTATTGTTTGCACTTAATGTATTCATAGGCCTTACCTTAAGGTGAAAATCCAAGCATTTCCTTCATCCCTATGTAATCAAAAACTTTCAATAGTGAGACTTAGGCATACCAGAGTTTGGCAGCCAACCTATTAGGATAGATTCCCAAGAATCCTAAACAAATACAGATTCCCTATTTTAGACATTTTAAAAGGTATTTGTGGCATATAGGAACATTTGTAAACTCAGTAATTTGCATTGCTACTATGTTACACTAATATAAATTCAAATGAAAATATCTACTGAGGGGAATTTGCTCTATCTGAAAGCACAAAGGTATTCCAAATGCCTGCACTTACAAGTACAGGTCATTGCTGAAATCAAAGCACTGCTTCAGCTTGCCTTCTAACTGTATTTCTTAGCCTCAACTGTTGTAACTACAGACACCGAGAATAGGAATGCAAAGCCATGGTTACTTTCAAGACCTCACACTCTGTGTAAAAAACACTTTTCATCCCATGTTGAAGAACCAAAGTTGCCAGCAATATGGCCACAGTGATATCTCATGCTGTTACTTCCTACTGCTTCCTTCCTTGTCCTTATTACATAGCCAGCAAAATGATCCGCACATTGTTCCTTGGCATTTTTTTTTATCTATATCTTCACCAGACTGTCATTACCCATCTCTTCATGTACAAAATCAACAACAATGCCACTCTTACCATATCACTGCCAGAAGGGAGTACTCCATCCATTGTCTTGTGATGTCACACTCTTTCCATAGTTCTCCTAATACTTAAGAACAATTCATTTACTCATTTCTTATGATTTTTTGTGTACTTACAGATGATATGGGAGATAGGCAAATACTATGCATGTGTGGTCATAGGACAAAATTTCAGTGTCAGTTTTTCTCCTTCCATCAAGCATTCTAGGGATCAAACTCAGGTCCCTGCAATTATGCAGAAAGCACTTTTACCTGCTAAGTCATCTTGTCAGGCCTCATAAGGTTTAATTAAACTTATTAATTTTTTGTTTGTTTTTTGTAGGCATTCATTATTTCCCTGACAAGTCTTTGATTCTTGGAAAGCAAGGTCAACATGTTAGTAACTGCTCAATAAATGAATGTCTGATATCATTCAAACAAACATGAACAAATTAATGTTAAGATGACAACATATGACTACAGAAAAAAAAGTTCCAACTAAAATGCTCAATATACCTGGCCTGCAGTGAAGGAAAAATGAAGTACAAGTCTCAAGACTTAGCTTATCATTGGTTATGGGACTATGTGTGATTACAATAAACATTCACCCATCCATGGAATTCTCTCACTTGAAGAAAGAGGAAATGATTTATGTTTTTTATATTAATGGAGAATGAAACAAAAAACAAGGGTCAGTCACCTAAAAGCTAGAGTTGTCATTGTTGAACAATAAATTCTATAAAAAATACTGTTTTAAAAAGGATTTATTTACTTGTATTTTATGTGTATGAGTGCATTACCTGCATGTATGTATATGAATGACATATGTGCACTGCCAAAAGAGACCAGAAGAGGACATTGGCTCCTTTGTAACTGGAGATATAGATGGTTGTTTGCCATCATGAATGGGCTGGGAATCAAACACAGGTCCTATGGAAGACCAGCCAGTGCTATTTTTTTTATTTTTAATTATTTAAAAGGTTTTTCTTTTCACTTTATATACCAGCCACAGTTCTCCCTCCCTCCCCTCCTCCTGCCCAACTCTCATTCTCCCCCCCTAAGGAACCCCCATTCACTCCTCAGAAGATAAGGCCTCCCATGGGGAGTCAACAAAGTTTGGCATATCAAGCTGAGACAGGACCAAGCTCCACTCCCCTGCATCAAGGCTGAGCAATGAATCCTTCCATAGGGAATGGGCTCCAAAAGTCAGTTCATGCACTAGGGATAAATCCTGGTCCCACTGCCAGTGGCCCCACAAATTGCCCAAGCCGCACAACTGTCACCCACATTCAGAGGGCCTAGTTTGGTCCCATGCAGGTTCCCCAGCTGTCAGTCCAGATTCTGTGAGCTCCCACTAGCTTGGGTCAGCTGTCTCTGTAGGTTTCCCCATCATGATCTATTGGGAATCAATTTACCTCATGACCAGGCGACACCACTCTTTGGCATATACTCAAAGGATGCGCATTCATATCACAAGGATATTTGCTCAACTATGTTCATAGCAGCATTATTCATAATAGCAAGAACCTGGAAAAAAAACCTAGATGCCTCTCAACCAAAGAATGGATAAAGAAATTGTGGTACATTTACACAGTGGAGTATTACTCAGCTGTAAAAAACAATGACATCATGTAATTTGCAGGCAAATGGATGGAACTAGAAAATATCATCCTGAGTGAGGTAACCCAGACCCAGAATGACAATCACAGTATGTATTCATTCATAAGTGGATATTAGACGCAAAGCAAAGGATAACCAGGCTACAATCCACAACCCCAGAGAAGCTAGGTACCAAGGAGAACTCTAAGAGAGACATGCATGGGTACCCCCTAGGAAGGGAAATAGATAAGCTCTCCTGAGTAAATTGGGAGTGCAGGGTTGGGGAAAGTAACGGAAGGTGGCAAAAGAACATGATGGAATGGGATGGTCCAGTTGGGGAGGGAACAGAAAGGGAGAGCAAGGAAAGAGATATCTTGATAGAGGGAGTCATTATGGGGTCAGGGAGAAACTTGGTACTAGGAAAATTCCCAGGAACCCACAAGGATGACCCCAGCTAAGACTCTTAGCAATAGTGGAGAGGGTGCCTGAACTGGCCTATCCATGTACTCAGATTGGTGAATACCCTAATTGTCATCATAGAAACTTCATCCAGTGACAGGTGCCAGCAGATGCAGAGAGCCACAGCTAAAAGATGAGTGGAGCTCCGAAGTCTATTTGAAGAGAAGGAGTAGGGATTAATTGAGCAAAAGGGTCAACCAGTGTTCTTAATTGCTAAGCCATCAATCCTGCCAAGACTGAGTTCTTGGTTCTTGATTTTTCCTAAGTTTGTTGTCATCACCACTGTAAAGTGTATGCAGAAACATACTTAAATTTATATTAAGAAACTCATCTTGAGGTACATGTATATTCTTAGTACATAGTATAAAAAGGACATGTAGTTTTCTAAGAGGGCAGGTGAAAATCTGTCCCCAAATCCACTGTTACAAAGGATGGGGATTGCTGGCTCTCCTAGCAATTCTGTTTCTTTATTTTTTTTATATGGGAGCCAATGAAAAGTTAAAAATGTATAAGGGTGAAAAAAGATTTAGCAAGGTTTACATGATCTCATCAAAATCTGTTTGTTGTATCTGACAATATTTAGGATTATTAATGGTTCTTGGTAATATTGATGCCACCTTTTATTATAGGAGTATAATCATCAGCTCTATTTATTATTGCTATTATTGCTCTTACTCTTCTGTCACTAAGTGAATTTCTGTAAACACAATTTATTAGATAGAGTAATTGAAGGGCTAGAGAGATGGTTCAGCAGATATAGGTGGTAATTACCAAGACTAATGTATCGAATTTGATCCCCAGTACCCACATGGTAGAAGGAAAGAATCAACTTTCACAAGTTGTCCTCTGACCTACACACGGTAGAGGTGGGGAGAAGGAGAGAGAGAGAGAGAGAGAGAGAGAGAGAGAGAGAGAGAGAGAGAGAGAACAAATAAATAAATTTAAGTTAGAAAAAAATTGAGATTTTTAAAAATAAATCTTTTGTGTGAAAACTTACCAATGTCACAAAATCATATTCTAACAAATATTAAAAATATCCACAATTAGAACATCTTATGCCAAGGTCTTAGTCCACCTGATCTTTTCCTCCATAAAACTTTCCCAATACCTTTATCTAGTGGACCCAGTCTGTCCACTACTGCTTATGCCAACCACAACCTCCAGGAATAGGTGAGGACCCTTATGCCTGCCCACAACCTATAGACCCCTCACATGTGACACACAGCATCTTCACTCAGCCACGTCCTTAACATCTTAAGCTGGGGTTTAGCCAGGTGAGTCTATTTGATGATCTCTTCCAGGAACCATCCATTATTCCTAGATCTACCCCCAAAGTTTCAGGATTGGATCAGTACGTATGCAACATGCATGCATGCCAGCCTAGACATCAAGTCCATCTGGCTTTATTCTACCTAAGCCACATCCAACCCTTAGGTCCAAATTGGCTTGTACATATTGTGCTCTGTCCCAGCCTGCTGTGTACATATCAGACACCAACCTGGTCTTGTTGCAGAAATACAAAGAGTATAAAAAGTCAAGGCAGTATCCCCACCCCCAATTTCGCCAGTCTTATAAAAATATTCTCTGATATGAATTACCTAAATTAACCACAGGACACAGAATTTAAAAGAATAATTATAAACCCCATCAACAAATAAAGAAATTTAAAGAAGACACAAAGAAAGAGTTCAAAGAACTTAAAGATAATGTACTTGAGAACAAATGCCTGAAAGATGCCCAAGAAAACTGAAACATAAGGCTGATGGAAATGAAGCAGACATTCCACAATTTGAAAATTGAATTCAATGAAGTACTAGAAAAACTGAAGAAAACTCAAGTTGAAATGAAAATGGGATTTAAAAAAGCCAATATCCCAACTAGAAAACTCAAGGAAAAGCCTTGCAAGTGGAATGAATCAAGCAGAAGGCAGGATATTAGGGCTCAAAGTAAAGTAGAAGAGCTATGCCAAACAAGCAATGAATATGAAAAAAAAAAAATAAAAGCACAGGGAAGGAGTACACAGGAGATATGAGACACCATAAGAAAACAAAACCTTCAAATTATAGGAATAGATGAGGAAGATAAATCCCAATTCAATGACCTAGAACAAATCTTCAACAAAATCATAGAAGAAAGCTTTCCCAAACTAAGGAAAAGCATAACCACACACATATAAGAAGCACATAGAACACCAAATAGATAAGACCAGAAAGGAAAAACCCCATGGCATACCATAGGTAAACACTAAACATGCAGAACAAATAAAGTGTATTGAAAGCTACAAGAGAAAAAAAAGCATCTTATATATAAAAGAAAACCAACAGATTAAATTTTGATTTCTCAATGGAAATTTTTAAAGCCAGGAGAACCTGAAGTAATTCCTTTTAAGTTCTACTAAAAGGCTGCTACTATGAACCTAGACTACTGTACCCAGCAAAATTATCTGCCATAATTGAAGTAGAATGAAAATTTTTCCACAGTATAAACAGCTTAAAAATTTATATCTAACAGACCAAATCTAAAGAAAATATAGAAACAAAATTTCAGGTTGAAGAGAGGAATAAGAATAGCCAAGCTTATGTAGAAAGAAAACAAATTAACCTATAATTACTGAAATAAAAGGTATTGCTGAGAACACAAACAACATCAGAAATCAATAATACAATAACTGCAATCAACACACACATTTCAATAATAACTTTAAGCACTAATGGCCTCAACTCTCCAATGAAATGATATAGACTGGCTGAATGGAACAAGAAACAAAATGCATCTGTCTGTTGTCTACAAGAAATTCATCTTTGCTTTAAAGATAGGCACCACCTTGGCGTTAAGAGATGGACAAAATTGGATCACAGTTCATGTGTTTCCATTCGTTTGGCCACTTATCTCTGTATTCCATCCATCCCTGGTCCCAACAACTCTTGCTCACATAAACCCTCCTCCTTTTTGCCAGTTGGACTCCTGGAGCTCCACCTGGGGCGTGACCGTGGATATCTGCATCTAGTTCCCTCAGTCACTGGATGGGGTTTCTAACATGACAATTAGGGTGTTTGGCCATCCTATCACCAGGGTAGGTGAACCAATGGCTGAGGGGCCCCCAACTGGATCAGGCCCTCTGAATGGGTGAGACAGTTGATTGGCTTGATCTGTTTAGGAGGCATCCAGGCAGCTGGACCGGGTCCTGTGCTCAGTGCATGAATTGGCTGTTTGAAACCTGGGGCTTAGTAGAGACCCTTGGCTCAGCCTGGGAGGAGGGGACTAGACCTGCCTGGGCTGAGTCCACCAGGTTGATCTCAATCCTCGGGGGAGTCTTTGCCCTGGAGGAGATGGAAATGGGGGGTGGGCCGGGGGGAGGGGGGCGGGGCGGGAGGAGGGAGAACAGGGGAATCTATGGCTGATATGTAAAGTTGAATTATATTGTAAAATAAAATAAAATTAAAAAAAAGAGATGGACAAAATACTCCAATCAAATGAGACTAGGAATCAAGCAGGCATCACTATCCTAATATCTGACAAAATAGACTTTAAACTAAAACGAATCTCAAGAGTTTAATGACATTCCCTTAATTCTATTCAAGGGCACAGTTAACAAAAAATATATTGGTATCCTAAACACATGTGCACCAAACTCTGGTACACACAATTTCATAAATACACTGCTAAAATGAAAGACACAGATTAACATCAAAGCATTAATACTAGGTCATTTAAACTTTCTCTAATATACAGTTCATCTGAACAAAAAGTGAACAGACAAATATCAATTAAATGACACTATACATCAGATGGACTTAACAGATATCTACAGTACATTCTACCCAAACACTGAAGAGTATATATCCTATGCAGCTCATAGAAGCTTCTTTAAAATAGATCGCATCCTGGGACACAAATCAAAATTTAACAAGTTCAGAAAATTGAAGTAACTCTGTGTATCCTATCTGACAGCAATCTATTAAAACTTCAAATAAAGCCAGGCAGTGGTCGTGCACACCTTTAATCCCAGCACTCAGGAGGCAGAGGCAGGTAGATCTCTGTGAGTTCAATTGACAGCAATCAAATCTATAGTAAACATACAAACTCATGGATATTTAAAAACTCATTATTAAATGATAAATGAGTGAGAAAGGAAACCAAGAAAGAAATAAAAATTCTTTGAATTGAAAATGAGAATGGGAATACAACATCCACATGCACAAACACACACACACACACACACACACACACACACACACACACGAAGAAGGGGAAGGAGGGCAGGAGAGAGAGAAGGAGAGGGAGAGAGAGAGACAGAAACAGAGACAGAGAGGAAAGGAAAGAGAGAAATTGATAAAATCATGTGTTTTCTCACTTCCTTAAGGAAATAACTCATTTACCAACTTGGACACCTTTATGAAAGTCATGAGTATACATGGAAGAAGTTATGGAAATAATTAAAATAGCAAATTGACAAATTATTTAATTTTAGGGAATTCTGTTTATAATTACTGGTTCAAAGAAAATGTGATTATGTAATAATTTGGGCAGCCCATGAAATAGAACACAACCCCTCATGCAGATATTTGGCCTTGAGGGCTTCTTTATTTTCACTTTGTTTCCCTTCCATGTTCATTTCCACAGTTAGTGAACATTTACTCCCAGTGGAAAATTTACCATCTCACCTCCAACTGTAGCTAATTACCAGCTTAAACTGGGTTGACGTTTTCCATGTTTTCTATCTTTTCAAGAGATAACAAAGGGAGGTAATTAGCTACTGTGGCTTAAAAGACTTCTGTCTTCATGAAACAAAGGACATGGTAAAAGCAAAGGACTTGTTCACCCACTTTAATCCTGCTAATAAAAAGACAAAAGTAAGCCATGCAGATAACGAGCATTCAGTGAAACATCTCAAAATACCTTTATAACTCAACATTATTTTTCACAATATCACTAAGTAGAAATTCTTACATGTTTATCAAGAGAGACTTAAAGACACTATTAAAACAATCTCACCATAATAATTAGAGTTACTAAATTAACTAAATTAATGAAATAATTCTATATCTTGAAGATATAGGCAGCTCCAACTATTCTAGACCTGCTGACTGATGTCTCCTACATTATGCCATCAGAAGAGTTTGAAATCTCACATTTGAGGGTGAGACCTCAGATTTGACAATTACCCTGTTACCCTGTACATCCTACTGTGTGTCTTTCAACCTTAATTTCCTTATCTGAAAGAGGAGGAAAATAACATTTGGTTCATAGAATGACTGTGGAAGATAAGCAAACATATATATGGCAAGTATATTCAGGGATTGGCACTGGGTAGAAGCTTAATCAAGTTCAGCTCCCCTTTTCCTTTGTAAAAGTAAGGATGAAGGACATAATCTTTACTCATCCAATATAAGATTAATATTGCAGTGGCTATGGAGACTCTTATAGCAGTACACAATCAATAGCTTGACTTCTTCACTCTCAGCCATACATGCAGTTCCTAGGTATCTTCAAATTATGCAGACTGAGAAACAGGTGGCCTGTGCTAGGACCTCAAATTAGACATTCCTCACATATTATGTGAAGTGAGATGTATGCTGCTGATCTATGGATTCCACTTTAGTGCTAAGTTCTACAATTTAGGGGACCCCATTCCCAAACTTCACTCTGCCTTCTAGAGTACCAAAAGGCCTCAGGAAGATCTTGTTAACCTCACGAAGAAATGGTAAGGCCATCTGATTCCTATCCCACCTGTGACCTGGAAGACAAATTTCCAAATTTTGCATGTGTGGGTTTGCTTGTGATGCCAAAATGTCCAAAGATATCATAAACTGTTAAAAAGAAAAACTCTTAGCAAGTGATCCTTTCCTGTCATCTACTATGTGAACAAATGACCTTTTGTTTCTACTTTGTGCTGGGATTTAGCCCACCTAGTTCACAGGAAAATATTATGAGAAATAGTCTTTTTCTGCTCCTAACCTATTTGCTTCTGTCCTGTGACTGCCTTTATCTGACAGCCTTTCAAGCCTATAAGCACATGCATACATGGATGCTAAGTCAATAGCCTGCCCAGAAGCCAGCCTATCCTCTGCTTGCTCCAAAACATCTAAAAAGCAACTTACTGTCTCTGTCTATTTGGACCAATTAAATAGTTAAGATACCTACACACAGGGTTTTGAGTATGCATCCATTTAGGGATAAGCTATGGCTAGTGACGTCAGGTCACGTACTGGCTCTGAGAGGTGCAAATTTCCCTTAGTACATAAAAAGGGAAACATGGCATTGGCCTTACTTTCCTTCTAAAAGAGATACTTACTTGTAACATTGGATTTCTAAATGTTTGAAGACCAAATCCTCTATCTTTAAGAATGTTTTACTTGACCAAGAAGTAGTCTTCACTTGACCTAAAAAGCTAAACACTTTTGCAGTAGACTAAAGCAACCCACAGAGCATACTTCCTGGGGCTTTATGTAATATACATGGTTCTCACTGATAGCATTTCTTATTTTTTGTCAGAATTAATGAAGAAAAAGCACACTGTGCCCAACAAAGCACACACTCATTGTTTAACAAAACAGGCAAGGCACTAAGTAGCAATGACTAAGCAGTTATTTAAACACCATTTGCACAGATTTTGTTCAAAATATAATACAACTCATGCATTTCCAAAAGGACTGTGCTAA
Source organism: Peromyscus melanophrys (assembly GCA_902168415.1). NCBI lineage: Eukaryota > Metazoa > Chordata > Mammalia > Rodentia > Cricetidae > Peromyscus > Peromyscus melanophrys. The sequence continues at coordinate 10,669 of CABHPR010133800.1, forward strand.
CCAGAAGTCAATTTCACTTTTACAGTAAAGCCCATAGATGGAACAAACACCATTTATGACACAGTGTTCCAGTGTGCTTCATAATGGGAAATCTATTTCCACACATATTCTAGCCTCAGTAAGCTTCAGTTCATTTATCTGTAAAATAGGATTGCACAGTGTCTGGCCTGTGTGTTCACTGAGGAGTATGAAGAAGCTTTGGGAACTCTATAGTATTCTTTTTCTTAAGCATAGAACAGCATGTCACTTGCTGTAATGTGGTTTGTTTAAAAGCGACCTGATGTGGTTCATCAACGAGCACAGACACCTTCATAATGTTAATAATATGCTATTCTGGATTGACTAAAATTTTAACTATGCCATCTACCTTATTCTCCCTGGAAAATTAAGGAATTAATGAATCTTTAAAGGACAGTCAGGGAGGCCTTAAAAAGAAGATGCCTTATTCAGTAAGGAAAGAAAGTAGTGGATTACAACTTAATGGCTTCAGAATAATGGTAATTTCCCTATTTTCTTCACTTGCCTTAGCTCAGCAAATGGCTTCATTAATGGCCACACTCCCTAGCGAATAATAGAGGCCCTTGTCACATCCATCATAGTCACGTCACAATGAAACCAGTTAAATACAACTAATGCCCTGTCTCATGCCAGTCAGTAGGAGGAATCAGAATTAGCGAAGAGCCCATCTGAACACTTATATGTTAAATTCTTCTTAACAATAAGCACACAACAGGCTTTTGGCAATGAAATGGCAACTGTACTGTAAATCCTTATTGAACAAATAACTACAACAATACTCAAAAAGCTGCAAGGATGAGCTGTTCTTTATTACAAGTTGAACCACAATGTCTTTTTATTTCCTTCATTTTACTTTGATCAAAGTAACATATTTTCTCACAATTAGCACAATCATATCAAATCTGCAATGTCATATCATAATTTAAAATGTCACTTCATAAAATCAAGCTATTTGAATGACTGAGCTGTTTCTTTCTTTTCTAAAGCATCTGGTGTAGCTGAAAGATCTTAAGTTTTATACAGTTATTTTTCTCTCTCCCATCTCGACTGAGAAGAGGGAAAACCAGCTTTCAGAGGGTAGTTTAGTTTTTGTCAAGTATATCAATGATTTATATTAATCAAAAATACCAAATGGAGTTGAGTCACAGCTCTGCACTAGGTGTAACAGTATTCAGGAGTTTCATAAGCAATCTTATTGCCTGCATTTTGCATTTTCCCTGAGCAAAAGCTACTCCTGGAAGTTTGGCTGTATTAGGTGCTATATCCATTCATTTGGGGGACACTAAAAAACCAGTAAGTGTCCCAAAGCAATACCTAACTTAATAGGACCCCAAAGGCCTGGAATCAACTGGGACAGCTGCTGTGGGATGTTCTGTATGGCAAATGTGTTGCTAATAAAACACTGATTGGCCAGTGGCTAGGCAGGAAGTATAGGCGGGACTAACAGAGAGAATAAAAAGAACAGGAAGGCGGAGGGAGTCACTGCCAGCCACCGCCAGGACAAGCAGCATGTAAAGATACTGGTAAGCCATGAGCCATGTGGCAAGGTATAGATTTATAGAAATGGATTAATTTAAGATATAAGAACAGTTAGCAAGAAGCCTGCCACGGCCATACAGTTTGTAAGCAACATAAGTCTCTGTGTTTACTTGGTTGGGTCTGAGTGGCTGTGGGACTGGCAGGTGAAAGAGATTTGTCCTGACCGTGGGCCAGGCAAGAAAACTCTTGCTACAGACAGCAGCTACCAAAAATGGTTCATTTACTCCCAGGAACGGGTGTTTGCTCATGGGGAAGCTGGGCTTATAGGGAAGATGCTAAAGAATACTCTCTGCTATGGGGAGTGGAAACTCAGCACCTGACACTCCATCAGTGTTGCTTTTCTTTGCTATATTTTACTACTACATTATAATGGACTTTAATGGGACTCTATATTTAGATTCAGAGACGATGACCAAAAAAAGGTCAATCTTTAACTGGTCTTTGCTTCTGCTGAAGTTGTTATCTTTTCTCCCTTGGCACACAGCTCATTCCAGATAACGATTTGTCCCTTTAATTTTAAGAATGCAGAAGGTGTTGTGTGCTTGCAGAGCTTCCTAATCTCTCCTTCTGGCAATGTAAATATGAAGCAGCTGGACCTGGAAAGGGTTTAGGTATTTCATTTTCCTCCTCATCTTGAAATACTGTTTATAGTTAACATTTCTCTTTATTAACAAATGTAATATAGAAGCCTCTTTGCCTTTCTCCTGAGTAACCTCAGCTTAAGGAAAGAGCACATATTTTCTGCAGATGCGTTATGGTTATTCATAATTAAAACAAGCTGATATTTAAGGCTGGCATAACAAAAAAAGATGCTTTATACCAAAGAAATGATATCATGTCTTTCTAAACCAAGGACACAGACATACTCCAATATCATTACTTTCAAAGTTATGTATTGTATTTGTCCTTAATTAATGTAAAGTAAAGGCAATATTCTTTGAAACTGTGAGGGCAAGGGTGAAGGATATTAACCAGAAAATGCCTGTGTCCAAACTGTGGCCTATGCAGGGGGTATTTAAATTTTAAAGAAGTTTGAGTAGGGGAAAAGAGAGCACTACATGGTAAAGACAGATATAGGATAAAATTCTGTGTATTTATATGGCTACCACTTATTATGTTCAAAACAACAAAAATTAAAATAAACAACTGCCAAGTACTGAACACTTAATCTACACCAGGAATTATGAATTGCCTTTGTAGTGAATATTAGTCCCCTTGTGTGACAGCTGATGAATCATAGAAGCACAATTTTGGGATACTTCAAGCACAGTTTTGAGATCCTTCACACCTCAAGTTTCTCTTAAGCTGTGTGATATTGAACAGGTCAGTAAATGTCACAAAAATATCATATATAAAAATAAGGAGAATAATTCTATCTTCAGAACATTTAAAAGTTAAAAGAGAAAATTGACATGGAAGCACATGGTAGATAATAAGTGTGTAATAAGGTTTACATTGTTTCATCCTCTTGTAAGCTCTTGAGACATCCTGAGTTTAAAGGTTGCCCAAAGGGCAACAGAAAATTACTACTCTGTAGTCTATAACATGCTTATTGGAAAACTTAAAATATACTGTTAAGCAGAGTGCAAGTCATAGAAGAACCAGCAAGGAACATGATTAACAGAATACAGACAATTTGAATATAAATTTAATGTAGATAGTTTGAGTCCCTATTTAGTGGATACAGTTCAGTATAAAAGAGAAGTCAAGGAGCTTTGAACACCACAACACCTGGTTTAGATCTGGAGTCTGTCACTTATTTATCCATGTGACTTGTGTAATCTCCTCTGGCCTTGATTCTTGCCTAGGTAAAATGGGTATTGTCTTCACTTAGGGCTGTTGTAAAAACTAAATGAGATAAGACAGATGAAGGACTTAGCACAAAACTCTGAACCTAGTAAAAATATAAGAAATGATTGCTATTTGGTCCAAAGGGTTGTTGTCTTTTTGAATGCCATTCTTGAGAAATCAAGTCAAGTGAGTATACCAACAGGGTTTACTTAGAACATAAGATATATCTAGACAGTGCTTTGCCAGATCTTTGAGTCACAGTGTATTTTTTCACAAGATCACATAACAATTCATGTCCATACTCAAATTGAGGCCAAACTTTTTAAGATACCCTTTGACCTCACTGCTTTAAGTGTGGTGTAATACCAGCAGAATGAACTCTGGCTAACTGCAACCCTGCACTATAGCCATGTATTTGTTAGGAAACCAGGAATCTGATATTCCACTGTTACTGATTACAGCAGAATCAGGCACAATGCCAGGAAGACAAAAAATGTTCAGCACAAATTCTCACCAGATTTGGCTGGATTTAGTTCCCTGAGAGTTACTAGATTAGAAACAATAAGGTTTTTTGATTTTGTTTTTGTTTTTTGGTTTACTCAAATATCACCGAGGGGTTCCTATATAAGAGATTTTGTTAGTAGGATGGGAAAAGGTGGATTTAATGATGCTAGGTCCTTATTTGGGAGTAAGAAATACTGATTCATATCTGGGACACCTTATTAAATTGCACCATTACAAACTACCAACTCTCTGCACATCTTAAGTGGCAACACAAGGGCACAGCTATCAAAGCTTGCCTTACAGGAAATGCATCATTTTCCACCATAAGATGGGAGAATTGTTTAATCTTGATATGACTGATAATAGCAGTTTGGAGATTGCCTAAACTGCTGCCTTTTCCCTCTGGGTTACCAGTGCCTTATTTCTGGAAAACATAATCTTGACCTCACCAAATGCAGCCAAGCTCTCACAGAAGCAGTAAGCTGAGCAACCAGGAGGAAAAACAACACACATAGTCAGGGAGGACTCTGGATATCAACAAGAACTTCTGCTGGGTGTATTTTGTCCAAGAGTGTAGCAGCAGGATCCAAGGGAGCTCCAATCATATGAACATTAGCCAGAAAATAAGAAAATCTTTAAAAAAGAAACCCTGAATAAAAATTAGAAGTCATTCATCCTTCTTTTTTATTCCTAAAAGTGGCATCGATGGTGGAGCAAAACTCAACTCATCTTAGAATTTAATGTGACACAGTACCTAGCACCCAGCTCCCAGCACCCATCAAGTGCTCCATGAATGCATATGTCTCTTTGAGCCTAACTGTTGTAGTTACTTTTCTATTGCTGTGATAAGACACCATGATCATGCTCGTTTCCGCAGCACATATAGTAAAATTGGAAAGACACCATGATCAAGAGAACTTATAGAAGAGTTTATTTGGTGCTTACAGTTTCAGAGGTTGAGTCCATGACCATTATGGCAGGGAACATAGCAGGAGGCAGGCAGGCATGACACTGGAGCAGTAGCTGAGAGCTCACGTCTTGAGACAGAAGCACAAGGCAAAAAGAGCTACTTGGAAATGGAGTGGGCTTTTAAAACCTTTAAGTCAGCCCCCAGTTATACAACTCCTCCAAGAAAGCCATACTCCCTAATTCATTCCAAATAGTTCCACCAACTGAGGACCAAGTATTCAAACATATGAGCCTATGAATTTGGGCCATTCTCATTCAAGCCACCTCATTAAGTAATATTTTCATCAACCCTTTTCTTTTTTTTGACATCTCTTGTCGTTTAGATTGTACTTGCTTTCAGGATATTAAGAAATATTTTTGATTTTTAACCATTGTTAAACTTTACTGGCAAACTTTCAGAGTAATCTTGGCCTAAGGCAAAATTAACATGTTAGTATTGTAAACGTGAAAACTGGACAATGCATACAAAGATGTGTGGTTGGAGAGGTGACAGTAAGAACATATGAGGACGCCGGGCGGTGGTGGCGCACGCCTTTAATCCCAGCACTCGGGAGGCAGAGCCAGGCGGATCTCTGTGAGTTCGAGGCCAGCATGGGCTACCAAGTGAGTTCCAGGAAAGGCACAAAGCTACACAGAGAAACCCTGTCTCGAAAAACCAAAAAAAAAAAAAAAAAAAGAACATATGAGGACTAGGGAGTTGGTAGATCTATAATCTTTATTTGACACACTGCTAAAGGTCAGACACATCGGAAATGGCAGGATCTGTGACATTATCCCTCTTTCTACATCCAGGGTCACTTTCATACCTCTAGGATACACTGAGTAGTTATGGATAGCACTGTAAAATTTAGTTTCAAGACTGAATATGATCAAAATACATGTATGTGTATGAAAATGCCATAATAAAACCCATTGCTATGTACAATTAATATATGCTAGTAAAAATAGTTATCTGGGCAGGAGAGATGGCTCAGAGGTTAAGAGCACTGACTGCTCTTCCAGAGGTCCTGAGTTCAATTCCCAGCAACCAAATGGTGGCTCACAACCAACCATAATGAGATCTGGTGCCCTCTTCTGACCTGCAGGTGTATATGCAGACAGAACACTGTATACATAATAAATAAATAAATCTTTAAAAAATAGTTATCTTCAAATGGATATAAATTTATTAATCTGTAGCCCTTCTGGAGAATACTCCAATGGCAGGTAGGAGGTATTTTTAAATAATTTAGTAAGAAAGAGAAATACACTATTCTGCTGTTGAAATAACAACAAACAGACTTTCTGGAGTATGTATATCCTTTCCCAAAAGGTGCTTAATATGTGAGTGTATTAGCTGCCCAAACCTGTCTTTTCTCAGCAAAGTATAAATTTAATTAAACATTTACTTAATTAAAAACCAAATATTCTAGGACATTAATAATAAATTGTTTATACCAGACTGAGTAACAGCCCTCAGAAACTAAGGCAAGGGTGGGGTTTCAATTGCTTGATATAGACTTAGATTTCATGGTGATGGGTAAAAATCCATTGGATTAATCTCATTTAAATAAAGTGCAAATGTCACAATGGGTATTCAATATTCACATATAGAAACTATAATTCCTAACATTCACAACTACTAATTAGGCCACTTCAATGATGTTTCCTTTGCTCTTGAAATAATTTTTGCTGAACTTTAGCTAGCAAGGTACAATTACAAACCAAAGCTTGGTGTTAGATAGTTTTTCTATGAGAATATTGATTATTCTCTTGGCAAAACCTTTAACATAGCTACTTAAATTTCTTTTAGTCTGTAATAAAAAACCAATAAATACCTACACTCATTTTTCATATTGAGTAAGGGGAAGAGTTGTTATCTGAATCAATCACTTTGACCACAAAGTCACATTTGTTATCATTTCCCTGCTCAAGAGCACACGATGTCATTGGTAGAGCCATCCAAGTCTATTAAGCAAGCACACAACAAGATTGGAAATATGATTTATAGAAAACCATTGCTGAGATGAATCTAGGATAGCCTAGACAACTATACAGAGATTTGTAGAGTCTGACTTCTGGTAGGTAGATACTAAATACAAGGAAAGATAAAACTTTGTTAAGCCTGTTTAGTACTTGAAATAATATGGAGGAAAACAGTGTTTTAATATCCTTAATAATACAATGTGTTTCAATAGCAACAACTAACCTGTACTGAATGCCTTTTATGTTCCAAATATTACTTAATCTTTACATCTGATGAGTTGGATACTGTTATCTTCACAGGCTGGAAACTGGGATCCAAAGACCAGGTGATATGGCCATGATTGTAGAGCTCACCAGTTGGAAGAAACACTGTTGAAATCAGCATGTGGTGTCAGGGGTGTTATTGACTAGGCATAATCTAGCCATTTATATGTCTTTTGCAGATTCTAAAGGTGTTTCACACATGCACACCATTTGATCTTTGCAACACCCACAGAGAAGTGTCTCCAGTTCGAATTTGAACAAAGTGCCTAAAGTCATGAACGTGGTCCTGGGCATAGATTGTCAGTGCCTGGGACTTGTGCTGGACCAATCTTGCACCCAATAATCCCAACTGAGAGAGTACAAGGCTGTGACATACATGATTCACACTTTTTCTGAAATTATTGGAGGAAGAGTTGAATTTGAAGTCTTTGGGCTTCAAATCTAAAAAACAAATCTACTAAGTCTCTGGGGTTCAAATCTACTAATCTAATATATTAGTTTGAAAGCAGACACTTCATTTTAAAACCTCATTTTTTCTCAGTGGATTTGCCAAGGAAATGGAATATTTGGCAAATGTAATGATAAGAATTACAATTCAGTGTGATTTGCAAAAGAAAACCAAACCATATAATGAGCTGTATTTTTATAAAATTTAAAATAGAAAGTCTTTCAGAAGATTTATAATTAATTATTAAAATGTTAAATAATAAATACTGAAGCTAATGATTTATTCTTCAAATTTTTCAGAATAATGATATATTTGAAGCCAATTCCAATGAAAATCAGTTTGATGATTATAGAAATCACATTTATGAAGCCAGTAAAACTAATCAATTTCTAGATTTGTCTTACTCAAGTTCTTTTTAGAAATATGGTATAGATGTGACCATAGTGGAACTTTTGAAAGTGTGGTGGTTTGAATGAGAATGCCCTCCCCCATAGGCTCATATGTTTGAATGCTTGGTCCCCAGCTGGTGGAACTGCTTGGGAAGGATTATGTAGTGTTGCCTTGTTGTAGGGTGTGTGTTACTGGGGGCAGGCTTTGAGGTTTCAAAAGACTCTTACAATCCCCAGCCATTCTCACTGTGCCTCTATGCCTCCTGATTGTAGATCAAGATATGAAGCTGGCCAGTGGTGGCGCATGCCTTTAATCCCAGCACTCAGGAGGCAGAGCCAGGCGGATCTCTGTGAGTTCGAGGCCAGCCTGGGCTAACAAGTGAGTTCCAGGAAAGGCGCAAAGCTACACAGAGAAACCCTGTCTCGAAAAACCAAAAAAAAAAAAAAAAAAAAAAAAAGATATGAGTTTTCAGCTACTGCTCTAATGGTATACCTATCCTCTTGCTGCCATGCTTCCACCATGATTGTCATGGACTCTAATTCTTTGGAATCATGAGCTCCAAATCAAACTCTTTCTATAAGTTGCCTTGGTCATGGTGTCTTATCACAGGAATAAAAATCTAAGACAGTAACAGTCTTTTTACTGAGTTAAACTTTCAGGAAGATCACTTGCTATGAATCTTATTTTCAAAATTCATTGCTGATTAAAATGAAATAAATTAACAAAGACTGACACAATCTATTCATCACTTTGATGCCATGTTTCTGCACTAAAGCTGTTACTGCACCAGCAAATCATAATTTATACTCTTTCACACAATGATTTTTGATGAAAGGGAAGATTTATTCTCCTTTCATAATACCTGTGTTAATGTGTTTCACCTTTGTATCTGCAAAGTCCCATCATCCTCTGACAGAGAGTCGATTGGACTTGAGTTCTAGTTACTTCTCATAGAGTATGACTGTGCGTTTCTGATATCTAGAGAAGTGTGCTGAGATGAACTTTTGTAGATTTATCCTTCTGTGAAACATCACTGGAAACTGAGCTGCTCATCAGGCACTAGCACTTCATAATTTACCTAACATTTTACAGTGCATGAAGACAATGTTCCCTTCATCATAAAATATTAATATTCTTCCTTTCCCCCTCTCTCTCCCTCATCATATTCCTCCTCCTCCCTCATACTCTCCCCTCCCCTCTCCCATCACTATCCTTATCCCTTTTCCTTTCCCTAGCTCCTCCCTCCTCAGCAAGAATATTTGTATACCACTAAGTTATCTGGAAAAAACCCAATTGTGTACCATGGTAAAAACACACACAACTGGTATGATCAAAATAGGGCTATATTTGCCATGCTCACATGGAGGAGGTATCTAAATTGCAATTACCTCCTAGTATTTTGCTTCAAAGAGTGAATAGATGGTTTGGTCTCAATAAATTCTCTTGTTTTAGTTATTCTGTAGCTACATCTCTCCAAGCAATTTCAAGTTATTATTTGTTGGTTTTATACTTTTCTATAACTTTCATAAAGAATGCTCACTTTTATGGAAAGAAGCTCCTTTTTTTTTCTGAATGGACTACCATAAAGCCATTCCCTGATGTAGATTTTGGTTGTATGCATATGGTTAAATAAATCTTACTGAAATGCACAATAGTGTCATCTACAACCAATTACCATCAGCAATTACTTTGTAAACACTCAACAATGAAACAATTTATTTTAGTGAACAGAGTCTATGTCAGTCCAACATTAAGTTAAAAAATAGCATGGAACCACCTCAGCCACAGTAGTGCTTAATTACTACTCAATTTGCATAATTTATACAAATTAATGTAGACTCAATAATTAGCATTTTCATATGGTTTATTGGAATCTAAAAGGCATAACAGTATGGTCTGTTAGCAATCTGAACATGTTTAAACAATATGTTTTATGAGTCACTGGCATCTTAAGTTAGCTTTGCACAAAACTGGAATCAAGAAAACATACAGATGCCAGTTTGTTTGTTCTGCCTATGCCATATTATTGGATCTAGATTTCAATAATGTACTTTCAGGTGGTAATAATGACATGATTAAAACTGCCATTAAAGAATGTTAACAACACTTGTATAAATACAATGGACAGATGCTATTCCAACGTTCTATGCCTTTTTAAAGGATAATTCATATCTTGTAAATGCTTATTCTTTCCACATGTGTATGCAACTATTGTAACATAAATAAGCAAAAGTAGTTGTGAATAAATACAGTTAAGTTGTGCAAATTTAAAATCAGCTAACTCTCTGATAATATGAAGACAGATATTCCTAATTTACTTTGAGATAGATGTATAGCCATAATATTTCCAATCATTAAGAAAATGGGAAAGCAATCACCTCTTAACCATCCACCCATAAATTTATGTCACTTAATAGTCTACAAGTGCTTTCATATACACTGTCCCTAAGGGTGTCACAACTCCATTACACACATGAAGAGCCTGAGGCCTTTGTCTCCTGTGTAGATTAAGTAAAGCAGGTAGTCATGCATAAATGACTACATGCTTACATTCTTACTGCCCCAGCAGCACTCAATGTAGCTTCTCTGAAGATGAGACCTCATGTTTTAGAACTCTAAACACTATCCTACTGCATCTTCCCTGTAGCAATAGCAAATGAAGCATGTATTTCCAACCCACTCTTCACTCTGAATTTTACCTGAGTATTAGGGGTTCAACACAGGAGATTTAATTTCATTTGGATCAATACTAAATTTAATTTCCTTCTTTTGTTAAGTTAAATATTTAATCCTCCCAGAAAAATGTTTTCACAAGACTATCTCAGATATAGAAGGAGAGTATCTTAGCACTTGTGTTTGCCTCTACATCTCTCAAGGTGCATTTAATATCATGTCCATACTTCTGCCACATATTTCTTTGTGTTAGTATATTAATATACCTTTAATAGCAAAAGTCTACTTTAATACAGAGGCTGTATTTTTTCTGAATAAACTACACAATTTCTCTGTGTGTGTACAAAAAAAGAAAAAGCTAAAGCTGCATGGTGGTGGTGCACACTTTTAATCCCAGCACTTGGGAGGTAGGGGCAGGCAGATCTCTGTGAATTTGAGGCCACTGTGGTCTACAGAGTGAGTTCCAAGACAGCCAGGGATTCATAGTGAAACCCTGTCTCAAAAAAAAAAGGTAAGACAAATTTACTGTTAGTTTCTGTTTTCCTTATTCTTCCTGATAGAAGTGATGAGCTGTGTGCCTTGCAGAGGCATCAAGCCTCTACTAAATATAAAAGTTTTGAGTGAGCACTAGTAGGTAGTGCTAAGGTTTCAGTATTCCTGTAAGGTCAGGCTTGCATATCTATAGGCTTTGCTTGTTGGAAGCCAATTTATCTCACACAAAGTCTAATATACCTATTTTACTAAGCATGACACTGGTTTCCCTTCTGAATTCCAAGCTTCCAGTCTTCCACTTTTGAATGTGAAATATATCATGTGCTAGTTGTCAGCACCTGCTGGTGACATAGAGAATTATAGCTTATCTATATGAGATTATTTTTTTATTTTTTCCTTCTCTGATACAATATATCCAGATCACAGTCTCCCCTTCCTCCAATCCTCCCAGCCTCCTCCCACCTCCCCTCTCCTCCAGATCTACTGCTCCACTGTTTTCCTCGGAAAACAGCAGGCCTCCCAGAGATATCAACCAAATACAGCATAACAAGATGCAATAAGACTAGGCACTAACCTTTAGTATTATTTTTTTTAAATGTTTTAAGAATTGATAATTTCTCATCCTTTCAGTTATTACACTCATATGTGGAAACTTTGATAATGTACAAGACTTTGTAAGCAGCCTACAAAGAGGAAGAGGTGACTTAGAAGCTTTGCACTGGATTTTAATGTTTAGAATTCATTCATATGGAAAGGGAAAAGCATGGAAGATAATCTGGAGTTATGAGCAACTTTAAAAAAAATCACTACAGGGTAACATTCATCAAACTCATTCTAACTTAGAAAATATTAAAAGGTAAAACAAATGAAGGGTTGCTGGATATTTTTATGATGTAAGCTTGTGTTCTAATGTCACTCATATTTATTAACTCCAGTGTGTCTCAGGCACAGCACCATACTATAATAGTAATGGTTAGTAGATATTGAACATCTAGTCTTCAGATGAAAAGTGGAAAACTTGACCACTCATGACCTGATAATCACAACACTTAGTATAGTAGCTGATATTTACTGGCTTTTCAATGTGAGTCAAATATTACTTAAGAGTACTTAGCTGATAAAAAATCATCCAGTGTTCATAGCTGCCTTGGAAAGTCATAGGTATGGTTAGTACCCCATAACAGATACTCTTTGAAGCCCTTTCACATAGTAACATGCCCAGACAACATAAATACCTTTTCTTTTAGGGTATAAGAAAGGAATACATGTAATGATGAAGGTGGCATGAGAGGATGGCTCCAGAGCCAGCTGACTCCTCATTTGCTGTTTCCTCATCTTTTCAGCAGCTCTAAGAAAGTATCTATATTGTTTCATGCCTCAAAACACAGCTAAAGAAAAATGTTCCAGTTTTCTTTTAATAATCTTTACAGCCACATAGAAACATGTGAACTGAGGTGGGTTCTTAAAAGTACCTCATACTTTAGTCTGGAAGCCTGGGTGTGATGGTACTAGAAACTTCAAAGCCAGTTTCCATGTGGTAGGGACCTATGGCATATTCATACCTCCAATATCATTGGATGATCTGTGTACATTAAAAGCTTAATGTTAATAATCATTTTGTACTGAAGACGAGAATAAGCACACACTCAATTTATCATGTTCTAGAGCTCAGTTTTGATAAGTTGACAACCACCAGTTAAGTAAACAAATGATTAGGTTGAGAACAGGAACATCAACACAGGCACAATCTACTCAATTACTGAGTACCCAATTGTTAAGGATATATATGTTTGCATATAAAAGCTCCATTTCATAGACACAATAAATCTACCTTAAGAACCTCTCAATGCATGTGCAATGACAACAGACTGTCTTTGTCATTATTGATTAAAGAGTTTCAGTGGGATAGTAGGGTCTTATTTTTACACCCCTCCAAAGCCATCCCTGGGGTAACATACACTAAATATTCCAGATGCTACACTGTTCCATATTTCTTCTCATTCTCTTGAAACATATAACAGGTTCACTCCTTTCTAATGGCTGTATAAACACTGATATTTGGTGACATTTCAGATATGGAATCTGGGGCCAAATTTATACTTGTGTAATTTGAAGTTATTATTCAGAATTTAAGAGACTAGAAGGCAAATGGAGTTAAAACTTAAAGAAAATCATTTACATTATTATATCAGCATTGATTATGATTTTATTTTAATTACTTGAAAGCTATTGTACGTATGATATATTCAGATAAGTACATGAAGAAAACTGTATTATATTACACTATTATAGTGCTTAGAAGGGAAAATAGTCAACTGAAAAGAATTCAAACATGTGATTGGCTTCACTAGTTCCAAAAGCTAAGTATATATTTAAGGGCAAATACTGTATCTATGAAATTTTATATCTTAACCCTCCATTTGCCCCCTTATTATTTCTTTCCTAGAGGTATATTTAAGAAGCAATGAGAATTCCTATACTTTTTGCTCGCCTACCTAACACTTATGTTAATTTGTCTTGGACTACTTTAGATCTGTTGGAGAAACTGAAATCTGCAATTACGGGACACTACCTATGGTAGGCAGCATCATTGTTTTCTCTGACCAGCTAGATAGAAACAAATGATTATAGGATAGTTGGTGGAGAGTGAAGAAAGGGACATAAATAATTCCTCCTCTGTTATTTTTCTGCAGTCAAGAAAAGAATGAAATCACCAGAAAAAAATGAGGCATGGAAGTAGATGAACCTATATCAGTATTGGAGTAGGGCAGATATGATGGCCTCTGGTGGCTTAACAGGGACCTGTTTGCTCTTCCAGAAAATGACAGAAATAAATGAATAAATATAATGAGAAGGATGATGAGGGACAGAAAAAGCAAAATCTTATTTCTTTTATTAAGCATCTTTGTTTAAAAAGAAATCAGGCTTCTAGAAATTTTTCAAAAATTTGTACAGAAAGAAGCCCAGTTCCTTCATACATTGTCAAGTTGTAGACATGATACCACCCTGTTTCTTAAGCTTTCAATATTCCTTGTCTGAAAATAATTGTGCATTCCTCTATATAACCACAATAAAGAAAAAATGGTGATTTCTACTATTATCTAGTCAACTTACTTTATTCAAAATTCACCAGCTTTCTCAACATCCTGGTAGCAACAAGAATAACAACGGACAGGGAGAAAAGGTCTAAGATCCAGGAATCTGAATTGTTTAGAATTGTGTCTTCCATTAGTTCTGATGTCTCTTTAGTCCCTTTTAACTAGGTGCAGTCCTTCCGCTCTCCCTTTGTCATGATATTGGCATTTTTTAAATACAGAAAACTTATTTTACACAATGTCCCTCAATTTGGGTTTGTTGTCTGCTCTTTCTGCGTGTTAGATTGGGAATGTGTATTTTTTTGCAGGAACTACTTAGTACACATCATAAGACACATATGAGGTCACTGGCTTTCATTACTGGTAATGGTGACTTTGATCACTAGGTTAAGTCTGTGTCTTACTGATAATTAGGCACTTTAGATTTGTCTTACTAGGAATATCTCAGTGACATTAATGCACTTCCAAGCTATATAAGTGTTTGGATATATTTCAAACTTCTTTCCACTTGATGAGCCTTGCCTGAAACAATTTTTTATGATAGCATATCATATTTGGATGAGGCAAATAAGCAAAGTGTATTGTAGATAACAAGATATAGTTTTGTTAGTCTTATGGAGAACAACCAATGAGAACAAAAGGGAAGACTCGGGATTTGCTATCATAATATTTTAATACATATATAGATTATAGCTACAGTTTAAAACACAGATGTGTATACATGTATGCATATTTGTGTTTGCATTTTCTAACTCTTCCTGCTGACATGGTGTTCAAGAAGTGATACTTGGACCCTGAAATATGTATATTTCTGCACATCTTGTTATTTAACTACAACTTTCCTATAAAAGCAATCAGGAATTCAAAGAATAATGATTCTAGGATTGAAGCAAAGAAAGTTTAAGATGAACTTAGAGTATCTTGATCAAGAAAGAAACAATGTACTCAAAGATCAAAAGGACATGACAAACAGGTTGAAGTGTTTCCTAATGTTCAAGCCTGGAGCAATAGTGCCGACAAAAAAAACAAAACAAAACAAAACAAAACAAAACAAAACAAAACAAAACAA